>CAIGRO010187410.1:0-10536 GCA_903798355.1 Fraxinus baroniana
TAAATCACATTATGCATCAATACTCGGTTAGATTCTGTTTAGTCCATCTCATGGAATTGTTCACGTGACAAGCAGAAATTCGATAAAATGTGTAATTAAAAAGTTGTGGATTACATAAAATGTGTGATTAAAATCAATTATTAACTTTGACGTAATTTTTTTAATAAATTTTAATTTACGCCAAACAAGGCTAAGTAATAACCTAGATTATAGTTCAGTTACCAATTATAATTAACACTTAACTCAATGTATTGGAGATATGGTTGGCCAAGTTACCACCAAAATGACTAGGGGTGTGTTTGTCTTTCATTATTGGGAGAAGAATGATGTAATGAATAGTATTTTTTGGAGAATGTGTGGTTGAAATTTAAAGTAATTTTATTGGTTTGTGTGTAGAATATTTTATTGGGTGAATGTGTGGTGGAGAATCTTACTGTAGCAAACAATGTTTTGGAATAATGGGAGACAAACAAGGCCTAAATTAACCATTGATTGGATTCATATAATAAGGTGAAGTGTACCGTAGTATAAAAAAAAAAAAAAAAAAAAGAAGCTGAAAAATATTATAATAATATTATTTAGACCCCAGTTTGAGACCAAATTTTTATAAGAGATTATTGTTTTACGTTCTAAAAATAATTGGATTTACGTTCTAAATTATTTTATCAAGAGAATACATGTTTAAAAATAAATTCGAAAAAATGTATATTTTATCCACACTTAGTGTGTGTTTGTCTCCCATCGTTGTAGAGGAAATGGAGTAATGAATAGTATTTTTTGGAGAATGTATGGTTGAAATTTAAAGTAATTTTATTGATTTGTGTGTAGAATATTTTATTAGGTGAATGTATGGTGGAAATTGTTTACTGTAGCAAACAATGTTTGATAAAATGGTAGACAAACATAGGCTAGATCACCTAGTTGGTCAATCGATTACATAATTTGACTGATCCTAATATGAACATTTGATTAACTAAACAATTTGCTCGACAAAATCCCTATTGACTATTCCAACTTAAAAGTCATTGATTGTTTTATGCACGTCGATATAAATTATAGATAGAACCTAGAGCTTCTTTTTTTTTTTTAACCAAAATCTAGTAAAAGAAAAACCCTTTTGAACAAAACATGCATGTTTGGTAATTATATGTTACTAACACTTGAAAAATTAGCTTTCAAGTTTGTGTCACTTCAATAAATCACTTGAGTCTCGATACAAAAAGTAACTTTGACCAAATTTTAAACTTAGCAAAACTAAATCACTCGAGCCTCGATACATAAAGTAACTTTGATCCAATAAGCTTTTTATTAACAAAATTGATTTTTCTAAAAATAAGATCTTGAATTAATTTCTACAAAATTAACTGTTAATGATAGTGACTCATAATGTGTGTCGGTATAGAAAAGTAACTATCATATGTAATCGGCGAAAGACCAATTTATAACGTAGGATATAGCATTGTGATTTGACCAAAAAAGTAAAGATGAAGTAAATTTGTGGGTCAAAAAGGGGGTCCTCTCACTCGGTTAAAAACAGAGGTTACCGTCAAATTACAATGTTCGGATTTCTCGTGTCTATCATAGGATCTTGGCTATCATAGACCAATAGTCATACAAAATCCAACAAGAATTGCAAGGACTTTTTAAGGGTTGATTTTGCTCAACCAAATGACCCAGAAAAAAGAAAAACACTTTACTGAACTCTTGCTTCTTTAAACGCTCCAAATTCTCTTTAGCATTTTTCCCCAAACCCTCCTCCCCATTTCACCTACGCACAGCGAGAAAGAAAGAAATTATCCTTTCCTTTTTTCTTAGTTTTACTAGATAATTTTTATGTTTTGATTAAGAGGGGTGTGGTGAGAAAGAAAGGAATAATCTTTTTCTTTTTTCTTAGTTTTACTGGATAATTTTTATGTTTTGATTAAGAGGGGTGTGGTGATTTGTGATGTGTTATTTTATTGTGTTGTAATTCATTTAAGTGTTGAACATAATTTTTTGGGCTTTTTTTATCAATGGGCGATTTTCCGGAAGCAAACGGCGGCAGAGCAGCGGCGGTATCGCCACCTTTGACGACGTCGCCGGGGAACTCAAGCGCATTGGAGATTGGGCGGGAACGTTGGGCCAGAGCTGAAAAGGCGGCTGAGAAGATCATATGTGAGGTCCACCCCACTGCTGTGTCTGAACAGAGAAGAAAGGAGGTTATTGATTATGTGCGGAGATTGATCGGGAATTCACTTGGCGTTGAGGTAAAGAATCCAATATATATTTGATGTTTCTACATAAATTTCCATGCATTTCCGTTTGGCAAATTTACAAATGGTCCATAAAGAGGAATAAGTAGTGGTCCTGTGCGGATAAATATGAGCCGCAGTTATGAATGAATGATCAAATTAATTTTTTTTTTACTTTGATTGAATTTATACTCTTTTTATAAATTTGTATCCAAACAGAGGATTCACGTAAATTTGTGTGTGTAGAATATAATTGTATGTGTATGCCCGTATTTTCTTAACAATGTATTGCTGTGCTATTGAGAAATTTACCATATATGGGCAGCAGGCACTGTTCTAGCAATGGGAAGCTAGGTTAAGAGAACAAATCATATTCAATAGATACGAGATTGAGGATTTGTTCTTAGTTTAACATTTACCGTGTTCTATATATCATGCATTTCAGTTTTTTATATTATAATCTGATGTGCACAGTAATATGTTTTCTTCTGGGTTTTAGCTCATTGCACACCTTTAGAAATTTTCTGATGCGTAGAAATGAACTGTTTCTACTACGTTTCAGCATATTGCTCTCTTTGATAAACAAGTTTGCATGCACGCATGGTCAGACGAGCCTGTTTATAGATCACTTGTAAGTTAGATTCGATTTTGTTCTAAGGTCAATAAATGTTACTAATGATAAAAAATATCCCGACAGAAGAATGTTCTGTTTTACGAATGGGAAAAAGTTGTGCTTTGTCTAGTGGTAAAGATGTGAAGGTTGAGTGTTAGTTCTAGGAAATGAATCATTTTCGAATCAAATCTAGGTTTTGGGAATGTTGATCAATTTTGTCCACGCGTCTTTTGTCCATAAATGGATGTGATGTCTACAATTTAGGAGGAATAAAATCCTTAATGACTATACCATGTAAACTTGTCTTTTGTACCTGTAAGTAAAATGATGGTTTTAAATGTGTCTTATCTTCCATAGCGCAACTGTAATTTGTTGGTAAGTTATTTATTGCTGTTGATTATCCATGTATCTCTGCCTTCCAGTTACATTTGCCATTGTTAGAGAGAGATTGTCTGGCTAGAGCACCTTTGTGATAATTACTTGGGAGCACATTGAGTAAGTGTATTTATGGTGGCTAGTTTCAGTAATTATGACCATAGTCGAAGATTGTGTGAATTTTTTAAGAATCTACATTTTTATCTGGGTAGTTTCATTTGGTTATGTTGCATGGGAAGGGTGTTTTAATTCCTGGATATTTACATGAGGAATTCTGAGTTTTCTATGGGAACAGAACAATAGATATCATATCTTTAGTCTTCATTATTGAAAAGGAGTGCTGGTTTAATACTGAAGTACAAGTAATGACATGGTATTTGTGGCAATCTAGATATCAAGTTTGTTTATTTGAGTGCGCTTGTGAGTTGGACGTTGTAAATGGCTGCTAGAAATCCCTTGATTCTTATGCTTGAATTGGTTAAGGCGACAACATGCCAAAATGTGACAGATTAATTTAGGGCTATAACTTTATAAATTACAAGAATTTTTGTGCTCTTTACACATTGCTGTAGTTTACTGGTTAGGGAAAGAAATGGATACATTATAACCAATTTTATTATTTTTTATTGAATGAACATTTCCTTTGAGAAACGAGGCAGTCAATTATTGGCATTCTAGTTAATTGCAAGTAATTGTTCATTTCATGCTTGTACGAAATGTAACATGTGAGTTTGTGTTCCAATCTATAAATTGTGTGGTTGTATTATACTATCTGCTATAATTTTCTCATCACGGGTTGCTGTTCCTTGAAAACCATGCCATAGTTGGAAAATTTTCTTAGCGTGGTCATCAATTCCGAACTTAGGTTTTGTCAGCTCAAATTATTTCTACTTATCCTCAACAAAAATTAACTCGTAATTTAAGCCAATGAAAAAGTTCATTTGGAAAAAAAAATGTTTTGAATCACAACTACCTCTACTCAATATAACGAGAACCTCCTTGTAATCCAATACTTAAGTTCCTGATATCTACTTTCATCCACATGCATGGACAAGAATAACACATTTCATGTTCCACAAAATAAATGACTTTTCTAAATCTTCCACCCTCAAAGTTGAAAGAAAATATCATTACACAGGATTAAAGGAACATGAACAATACTACTGTACCGAAAAATAATTTTCTTATATAAGATTTTTCTTCCCTGAAACTAATGTATTCAATTTTTTTCTTTAAAAAAACATAGAATAAGAGGCAAATTTGTACAGGCATTCTGTTCTGTTTGAGACTCTGTTTATAAAACATTCTTTTCCACGTATCATTTGCATTTCCGTTTCCATCACTTTGATTAGTGTGTGACGCATGTATTTTGTGTACATGCTGCAATCTCCTTTTTTGCTTTCTTGTAGAAGTATGACTTGATCCAACCCTACCATTCTCTTGTGTTTTTGTCTTGAAATAATGGGGTCAAGTGACATTAATGGCATCCAAGTTTGATGCCATTTATTAACTATAATCAACGTAATAGTCAAGTAAAGAGTTTTGGTCGTGTTGGGATAATGACCAACGTAATAACTTTGGTGATTATTTATTGCTTAGAGTGTGTTTGATAGACATTATTTTGGAAGAATGAATTTTGGAATAGTAGATTGATGGAGAATGTGTGGTTGAAAAAGAAGGAAATGTTATTGATATGATAGAAAATATTATTTTATTGAAGAATGTGTGGTTGAAAATGAGTAGAAGAATNGTTTTTGTCTTGAAATAATGGGGTCAAGTGACATTAATGGCATCCAAGTTTGATGCCATTTATTAACTATAATCAACGTAATAGTCAAGTAAAGAGTTTTGGTCGTGTTGGGATAATCACCAACGTAATAACTTTGGTGATTATTTATTGCTTAATAACCGTTTATCAATCAATTTCAGAGTGTGATGGTTGTCTATCTATTGATGTATAATGTTATGTGCCTGAACTAACTTGTTAGATTCCTCTGTCTCTCTCTCTCTCTGCATGCACATGTAAGGGGGTGTGTGTGTTTATTTATAACAAAGGTGTTCTAGTTTTCGATCATTTTACCAAATAACATCCAGATGTTCAACAGACTTGTGTCTTTTATATCCACCTTTAATAATATATGTAAATTAGAGGTTTGATCTTTTTGCAGGTATTCCCATATGGATCTGTGCCATTAAAAACTTATCTCCCTGATGGAGACATTGATTTATCTGCCTTTGGTAGAGAAAATCTCGAGGATTTGAAACATGTCGTTGAAGGAGAAGAGGAGAATAAAGCAGGAAGGTTTGTAGTACAGGATGTCCAGGTGATTAATGCCGAGGTATGGTTCTCTCTCTCTTTCTTGCCAATGTTTTAGTAAGATTCTTTTGAAGCTCTGTTCTCCATATTTGGTATTATTTCCACTTATGGCATTTTCTAAGCTCGACCATGAAATCCTGTGATTGGATTTGCTGTGTCATTAATATAGGCTTGGATGGATCTGGTTACCTGGCTTAATGGGGATTTTGGTTGCACCATATACTGCAGCTGGTTTCCCCAATTTCTTCTTCTTCTTATTATTATTTTTCTTTTTGGTGTTCGACCAGCATGGCTGGTAGAAACACTGTTGGTATATCATAGATACTCTACGTAGACATGCATGTAAACAAGTTACCTAAATAGAGAAGTTAAGCAGTTGAGCTGGAATTTTGCTTATTTTTCTCTTGAGATTATAGGCACGTGAATACTTGGTACTTAACCTACATCATTGCTAATTGAGATATTATACGTGTTTGTCCCATGAGGATCAACTGAAGACAATGCTTTTAAGTAGCGACCTGGTGCTTGCATTCCAAACTTGAGACTTACTGGATCTGCTTATTGCTTGAACAATAAGTGCTAAATTGCAGATATTCACATTTTGAAGTAACATGCGAATTCTGTTTCTCAGTTCAACTTTTTTCTTGACCAAGCTTTGGGATAATTTGTTGGTAGACTGTTTTCTAAATACCATCTAAATTTTATGAATTAGTTAGTCGAAGTAACTTAGTAATTTATAATCAATCTGTCTCTCTTTTTTCCTACCTGATGCATGGTTTCTCTGTGGCAGGTTAAAATAGTGAAATGCATTGTTCAGGATATTGTTGTGGACATATCCTTCAATCAAATTGGAGGCCTTAGTACCTTATGCTTTCTTGAGAAGGTAACTGCCATTACTAAATTAACCTGAAATGTTAATAGAAAATTGTCAGGTTCACTTATGTAGGGTATGTGATTATTAAATGCCCAAAGACTGATAAATACACAGATATTCTTTACATGGTCATTTTAGATACTTTAGATCAAAACTTGATATGATATCATTATGTGCTGAAACTGTATAAAACATTTATAGATCTCATTTTGTGATTTGATGGAATGTACTCCCCCTTTTCCCCTTCTGGTGCTTGAACTTTCTGTGATGCACCGTTTTACTGGGTAATATCAGTCTGTTTGGTAACAATTAAAATCCAATCAAAATTGAAAATATGGCGTTATTGGGTCCACCCGTCTAATAAAAGTCAACAATAAGGGTTAGTTTTTCAATTTTAATCCGATTTTATTCTCTACCAAATAGGCTCTATATATATTTTCCAAAGACATGCATTTTCTCTACCAGTAAACAAATCTTGGATTCCATGGAGGATTGAGAATTATATTTTATGCGAAATTATCTGATTTGTTACATCTCAGAAATAGTGTATGTGAAGATGGAACCAAACTTTTTTTCTACTTATATTTCAGGTTGATCGCCTCATTGGCGAAGACCATCTATTTAAACGCAGTGTTATATTGATCAAAGCATGGTGCTTTTATGAAAGTCGTATTCTTGGTGCTCATCATGGATTGATCTCCACATATGCTTTAGAAACGATGGTTTTATACATCTTCCATCTCTTCCACTCAACATTAAATGGTCCTCTAGCGGTTAGCGTCCCAAGAATACTCGATTTTTTCAAAATGTGTTGATAAATGAACTTAATATATAAAATTTCTGTATTTTAGGTTCTATACAAGTTTTTGGACTACTTTAGCAAATTTGATTGGGAAAACTACTGTGTAAGCTTAAATGGTCCCGTTCGCATTTCCTCATTGCCAGCTATCGTGGGTAAGCAGTATCTTCTGGATGAATTCCACATTATACAAGTCTGTTACTTAATCAAGATTCGAAGTACTTACAACTTGACCAGCTATTTTGTTGCCCATTTTGCAGCTGAGACACCTGTAGATGGTGGCAGTGATTTGTTGCTGAGCGATGATTTCTTAAAATCATGTGCTAACAATTTCTCAGTTCCTTTGAGGTGTATTGACAGAAACTCACGTGGGTTCCAAAAGAAGCATCTTAACGTCGTTGATCCACTAAAAGAAACAAATAATCTTGGCCGTAGTGTCAGCAAAGGTAGAATCCTTAGTTGTTGTCAACTTAAAAGGAACCTATGGATTTCAATAATTGTCAAAACATGACATGCAGTCCCCTTTGTGTTTGTGTCTTGTAGAATGTATTCAAATGTACTGTACTGAGCTATCAGAGAAAAATACATTTCCTCACATAAATTTCCTAAATCCAACTCGTGTTACTTTTTGGGCTACTACATTTATACGAGAACTAATATCATCTGTCAATCTTCTTTTATGTATACTTGGTTTTGAGTTAATATTCTGATATTTTGCCCCTGTTGTGCAATCATTATTTGGGTAAAATAGAGTTTTGAATAATGATTTTTAGGAAAATGTGTGGTTAAAAAGTAGGGAAAAAGTTTTGGGTTCACGTGCAGAATATTTATTAAGTGAATGTGTGGTTGAAAATGAGTGTAGAAAGAAGAGTTTGAAAATAATAATGGTTGTCAAATAGGGGCTTAGTATGTTTTTTGAAAAAAAACTGAATTGCAAAGAGAATTTATTGCACATTCTTCCTTTCAAGACATGGATCTGTGGGCTGTCTGTTTAATGTTTCTCCAAATTTTGGCCAAAGATAAGCTCAATGACACCTTGTTTGTTCTGTATAGGAAATTTCTACCGGATACGCAGTGCATTATCTTATGGGGCTAGAAAACTTGGGGGTGTACTTCTGCAGCAAGAAGGGTACATTCTTAGGGAGCTTCAAAATTTCTTTTCAAACACTATAGAGAGGCACAGAAGTGGACAGAGTGATGTTCAGAATCCTGATCCGTCACCATTTCAACCTGCTAAAAGCAGTGGCCTGCCTCATCATCTCCTCAGAGATGCAAATGATCTTGCTACCTCTGGTATTCACTGCCTTGAAATTTCATGTGATTCACCCAAAGTTCATACCCAAATAATCCAGGAGAGCGTCAATGTAATAGCTAGGCCCTTTTATGCACCTCACCAATTTTTTCCCGATTCCAACTCACATAATGGCACTGCGAAGAATGGGAACCCAGGCTCACATCAGCTGGGCCACTCAGAGAAGAATGTTCATTCTGAGGTATTCCCAGGATTCGAAGAACAAAGAGTTGCTATTGCTAGGAACCTGGACAAAAACCAGTTGGTAAAAGAAAATGAAATTGCTGTTCAACCTAAGGGTAGTTTAACTCGGAAATCAGTTGCCTGTTCTGAAAATTCAAATCATATGATCTGTTATCAAGGTTCAGCAAGGAGCACCAGGAGTTCAGAATATTTAAACTCCTTGTTGGATCTTAGTGGAGATTATGACAGTTACTTGTATTATTTGCAGTATGGTCGGCGGTGTTATGAACATGCTTCTGGTGTTCCTTCTGCACCCATGCCTCCACTGCCACCCCCTCAATATGAGAACAAGAATTCAGGGAATGGCATCAGGCATTCATCTCAGTTCAAGCAGAACGCATTTTCTAATAGGTGCCCTGATGGTTTTATCCCAAGTCCAGCAGCAAATGCAGTAAAACCGCTACAATTACTGGCAATGACCCATGGTTTTGAAGAAATTCCAAAACCTCGTGGGACAGGAGCATATTTCCCAAACACGGTATAATGCTAACAGTATGCTGTTTGATCATTTTAAATCATGCTGCTTACATGGGATAATGATGTCACACATGGTTATCATCTTACACCTTCCTTTGTCCATCACATTGTTGAGGTGGTTGGCCTCATTATTGGTACGGAATAGTTTTATGCTTTTTGATTTTCGCAGAATCAACCCCCGCATGGTTATAGGCCTTCTATGAATGTAAGCAATCAAGTGACATTAAGGTCCCCCGGGACCAATGGCCGTAACATGATGCTCGTAACCAATGTGGTTGATAGAAGCAGCCACGAGATATCACAATCTCAAGTCCCAGTTGAACAAAGTGGTGTGAAGCACGGGGAATGTAAAAGTTGGACACGTCCCATTTGGAGCACTCTCGTTAGAGAGAAGTAGGCAACAAAGATCTGACACTTCTCCCTCTCGAACTCTTAATCCAGTTTCACCCCAAATGCAAAGGTCAAATCCTACACTGAGCAGGGATCACTAGAGGTAAAAGAATTTCCACACAATTTTGTATGACGACATCAGTTTACAGATGTTGCTGGACTTCTGTTTACGTTTTTCATTTTCTTTTGGCTCTGTAACATGTAGGGTTTCATTGAAATCGTCATATATTCTCAAAGATAAAGATGATTTCCCACCACTATCCATCTGATTTGGTAAAAACAAATGCTCAATTATGTGTCACTAAGAATGAACTGGTGCAAGAGGTTTTCCATGTTAGCCAGAACTTTTCTGCCTCTGTGGCTCCTCCACAGCCCTGTCGATTATGTATAAAAATGTGCTTGACTCCACATTCTACTAAATATTTCCCCTAGATTGACAATACAGTTCCAAATTGAGTTGTCTTTTTGTATAGGAAATCAAATTGCCTTTTCATCCCAGAGTTATGATCACCAACATAAGCGGTAGTTTAATCTTAAAAGGGACATGTTTAGTATGCCAAATGTAACTTAAATAGGATCAGTGGCCTCTTCTTGCTAGATTTGACAGAACTAGTTTCAAGTTTGCTCTTCACAAGGCACTAAATTTTACGAGTTTTCTTGAACGGACCATAATACTTTTGAATTATAGTTTGGGAAAAATTCATGGGTCGGGTATTATCTTTCATGAAATTAAAAATTAGGCCCAATGTTTAAATTTACAGAACTCATGTTTTTCCATTGTTAATTAATTATAGGGAAAATTGCAGCCCCGGTCCCAAACCTTTCAGTTTGTTACAGATTACACCCAAACCTTTAATTTTTACGGTCGAAGTCCCAAACCTTTATATGTAATTGCAGCGTCAGTCCCAAACCTTTCATTTTTCGGT
>CAIGRO010187436.1:0-14796 GCA_903798355.1 Fraxinus baroniana
TGATTTTTGCATTTTTAAACTTTTGGATCTGATTTTTGATTTTGGTAAAGTAAATGTATGATCCATGAATTTTTCCCTAAATTTTAAACCAATTGAACTTGAGGAAATTATAGCCATACAGGTATTTAAAATTCAATTTTCATAAATCGATATTCAAGTTTGATATTTCACAAATCAGGTTTTTTAATGAATAAAAAAAACTATTTTTTATTTATAATAACCAACCCGTTTTTTACGTGAAGATTGGATAGAAAGGGTTTTAAAAAAGTAAACTATATCTTCAATAACCGCCTAGAACCGCTACTCTCGCCCCATTCCTAAAAATCCCAAATTGATTCTTACCCAAAACATATCATTTCTCTTCATTTTGACATCAAACGAAAACCCCAAATCGATTATTGCCTACATTATTTACGGAAGAACTAAAGGCGGTAGGTGAAGGCGGTGAAAAAAAGGGAAGGCCGATGATCGAGACTTGTATTTGAGATTTTGCGAATGGTGAATAGAAGCTATGGCGTTAACGAGAAGTTGTGACTAGAAGCTACAATCTGACGCCGGTGAACCTTCTGAAATCGCACAACGATGCACAAGAAAGTCGAATGTGTCGAAGGAATGTCGTGAAGAAAAACTGAAAACCCATGGTAAGTCGCGACTGAACGTGGAAAAGAGGGGTCAAGAGGAAATTCCTAGAACTTCTGTGTATCCTCAAAAAGCAAAACCGAAGAATGTAATTCTTTTTGGCATTGTGATCATCTATTTTTTATTATGACCTAAATTTTAATAAACTTTGACCGAAAGTACATGTTTGAATAAAACGGTTTCATCTAGGCCACAGTTCTTGCCTGTCTATGGCCTCGATTTTTTGATTGCGATGTGATGTGCATAACTATTGCTGAAATTTGTGAAATGTAAAAGACATGCATTTTACATTTGTGAAATGTGATTTTAATGCTACAGACCGAATTTTACAGGTTACAGTAATAACATTTGTTAGTCACAGATTTGAATTTTTGGACACAAATATTTGTACAGGTATTGAACAAATTTATAAAATTCGTATTTGATCACAAATATGAACATTTTTTTTTTTAAAGAAATGATGCATGAAACTACAGGTCACATAGACCACGAAACAATGAGATGTAAAGTCTTTTTTTTTTTTTTTCAAAACTTTTGATTACATATTACTGTATGCAAACACACTAGTCACATTTTTACGAATTCGTCACAATGAAATGTTTTATGATGTTTTAAACATGTCACACTCTGACAAACAATGCCATATATTTATTCAAGGCCATGATAACTGAATTAGTAAATAACACATACCATGGAGACAAGTCACAAACGACTATTTCATTACCTTATGTCACAGATTGTATGCCAAAGCTTCATCAAGTCATCACTTATCACTTGTACAGAGAACAAATTTTTTGTCGCAAATGTGTCACAAATCTAATGGAAAAATCTTTTTTAAAAAATGGTCCCAAGTTTTCTATGAAATGTCATCAATGATAAGAATTACGATTTACCATATATTTATTCAAGGCCATGATAACTGAATTAGTAAATAACACATACCATGGAGACAAGTCACAAACGACTATTTCATTACCTTATGTCACAGATTGTATGCCAAAGCTTCATCAAGTCATCACGTATCACTTGTACAGAGAACAAATTTTTTGTCGCAAATGTGTCACAAATCTAATGGAAAAATCTTTTTTAAAAAATGGTCCCAAGTTTTCTATGAAATGTCATCAATGATAAGAATTACGATTTAACAGTAAATAACATCATTTCTAGTCACAATCTTGGACCGCAGATACAATAAATCAGGATAAGTCACAATGTCGACTGCAAGTTGGTATATTTTCGCTCAAGGGAATCAAGTTGATTCTTCTCCGTACACCAAGCAAGCATGTACATAACCCATTGCTGTGGAAAATGAACACGACATTGTCAAAAACATATAACAGTAA
This sequence comes from Fraxinus baroniana, assembly GCA_903798355.1. NCBI lineage: Eukaryota > Viridiplantae > Streptophyta > Magnoliopsida > Lamiales > Oleaceae > Fraxinus > Fraxinus baroniana. Next base: position 1,983 of record CAIGRO010187436.1, read on the forward strand.
GGTCACAAGTCACTAACTTACAGGTCACATGCGACATGGAGAATCTCATTTCACGTAACAACCTAGGTCACGAATGACACATTTTGGTCACAACAATAAATTTCAGTTACAAACGAGTCCATGGTCGAACATCAGTTTTTTTTTCCAGATTCCAATCATGGTCACACATATAAATTCCAGCCACATAGATGTTCTGTAATGCATGTCATAAATTGCCTAGCTCAAAAATCCCGTAGTATGTGACTGTCAACAAAAATCAATTCAGTACTACATACGTTCCATCACGATAACTGATAACCAGAAGGATGGTCACAAAACGGCATTTGTAACCAAAATAGTGGTCACAAAATTAGATTTCGATCACAAGTTTAATTTCCAATGAGTTGAAGAAATAATGGTCACATAGACACATTTTCATCACAGAATTCAATCATGATCACATTGATAATATTCAGTAATAATGATTTTCTATACAGTTATAATCACAAACAAACAGACAAAATCACTAGGCTTAATGTTTCTGTACTCCGCCATTGTGACCCGCTTACAATTGGATTATTTTCCCCACAGACAATCGTGATCGTCAATTAAACAATTAAACACGAAAAGTGGAAAAGAAATACGTATAGTTGTTGTGACCGCGAATGCCGTCTAATTTCGATCCGATGATTTTTCAGATTTTTCTGACCTCATCGATCGTATAATTTCAATTGCAGAGAACAATGGCGTCGTTCGGCATTTCTTGTGCTGTTACGGAATTGAAGATGACATGTTTGAGAAGAATCCGATTTTCAAATTGTAAATGATTCCTTAATTTCAGGATGTAGTTAATCATTCCTAGTTTATATATATTAAAAATATATATAATATATCAAATTAGAACCTGATTTTTGATATTGTAAATCATATTTCATTTTGAAATGGTGTAATGTAAATGCCTGAGAAATGTATTGTTCCCATTGAACTTCTTCCAATTTTCCATAATTGAGTGTTTTCGATCCTGGCCTACCATTGGTTCTTCTTATTCTCAAATTCTCATCCATTTTCAATTCACCAAAGACTTCTTTTTTTCCCCCACTTTTTGGATATACAAGTAAAGTCAACATGTAATAATCCCCTCTTTAATTGCATATAATTCTAACATTTTACGAATCTGTGCAATGTCTCTCTATCTTTGATCGACTGTATATGTGTGTGTATATAAATTAATTGTAATTTGTGTATGTAATTGATTATTATTTTATTGTGTCGTGTCTTATTAATTTGCCTGCGGTTTATGAGGGATTAGCGATAGTAGATCGTAGCATTTGATTCTTTGATAGTAGACAATTGACTGTCTTTGGTTTATAAATTATGACTTATGAGTGATTCATGAATATAGTACTACACATTCGTTTATTAATTATTATGTATATATTTATGTTGTCATTCCTACGAATTTGTCTTTGCTCTTTGGGTTCATTCACTATTTTATTCCCTATTTTTAATTGACATTGTCATTTTTTTCCTAAGTGGTACTATCCCATCTGTCATGTATAACTATGCCATGTGTTGGTACAATACTTTGACAAAAAATCATATCTTTTAACCTTTCTTTCTAAAACTAATTTGAGCCCTTTGTCACTAATCATGTCGGTTATAGTTCCATTTGCGAAAGAATTTTCTTCAAATTGAAATTAATCAAAACTTATCTCCTAAGTCCTATCAATTATGTCACAGCAAAGATTGAATGGATTTGTTATGTTGTCCATTGAAAAAGAAATAGTTGAACAACTCGACTATCCAAAATTGATTGATATTTTTGCTATAAAACCATAAAACGAATTGTATTTAAGTGATTGTTTAGAACATTTTCCCATAGTTATTTGATTGTAATATGAATATTTTGAGTATTTCGTTTTATTTATTGTTTTATTGTTGATTTTAAGTTAACAAATTTACTTCCGTAAAATTCTTATAAATGATAAAAATAAAATAAAAAATTAACTGCTTGCTACAATTTAGGAGCTCAAATTCTGAAATTCGTCTCAAAGCACAAACACATGTACGGCAGCGTATCATAAACTTCGTTTTTTTGCATGAAGACTTCAACCTTTCTTCCTTAAAACTACTCCATTTCTGGAACTAGTTTTAATTGTTCGCATTTTCTTCTACCAATTATCAGTGTAAGTCTGCTACACGATTGATTGGTATTTGCATAAAGGCTTGTCTACTGGATATCAACCCACATGCGACCAATGCCTGCGAATTCATGAGAAGCAGGTCACTTGCAGACACAGTGAACACTGTTTGATAACCAGACTGTGAAACGGATTCCCTGTTGTTCACCATCGCTGTAAACTTGTATATACAGTGTCACAAAGAACTATCCATATGGAAATTCCGGACGAACTGTACTTTTATCTCTATATTCAGAAGGCGTATACTTGGTTCTCAAACCTGTCTCTCTCTTAATTTTTCAACGAAGTGATTCTATCTTTATCGTTTCGTGTAGGAGTGGACACCAGGTAGTTCGATCCAGGTTTTAGAACTGGATCAGACCATTTCTAAACGATGATTTTATATATAGACTTGTTTGGTTACACGCTCAAGGCTAGAAGCGAACTGGATTAGAATCAACCATTTCTGGCTCTGTCCTACAATAATTCTAAGTTATTCATAATCTACCAATAATTTTCTGCAAAGTTACCTTTATCTCCATAATAAAACACTATATTTGTCTTTAACATTAATCATATCCTTCCATACACAAAACAAAAAACATAAACTCAGATTTTGGCATGGTTCTATCCATCTCCTACCATTCTATAAATACTACTGTGCTCTACCAGACTATCCTTTACAAGGTCTGATAGGTCCGAATCGAAAGCAGCCTTTCCCTACTGCCCCTTGACCACTCCTTTTGGTGGCACAACTTTGTCATCCCGGGATGGTGAAATCCTCGTAACCCTTATATTCAAACTGAACTTAAGAATTGTTGCGCCGGGCATCAAGTGGTTGAGATGGAATCATGGCAGCCCATGAGGTCACAGGAATTGGCCGTTGGTGGTGAGGCGCTACCGGATTGCATTGGCGAGTTGCTGAAGATGTGGCAGCGGATAATGAGGATGACGAGACGGCTACACGCTCACACTGAGGACACATGGTAAGGGTAGTTGGAGGGGACGTATTCATGTAAAATTGTGGAGAGAGCTTCAGTGCTCTCAGCTCGTTCACCTCCTTCGTCAATCGCCTATTTTCCTCTGTCAGATTTTCACAGCAACGTCTTAGATACTCGCAATCTACCTCTGTTTGCTTCAACTTTGTCCTGCGCCATTTTCAAATTTAATTTCATTCAATAACAAATCAAAAGATCTCATTTCATTTTGCTGTAAGTTTTAACTTTAACATTATCTAAATGATGAACAAATAAGCCTATTAGTGATTCAGCCACATGTGGTTGAACCAGATAAACCATATAAATTTCTATGTCTCGACAAATATACAATTTTCAGTTGATGTTACTCAGATCAACTACAGTTAATGATTCAGGCAAACAGGGTTTTACCGAATAAGCCTCGTTTGTGCATATTTTTTTTTTCCCCTAATGAATGCACTGACAATTTCTTCGACTAGGCATTTCACAAGTGATCATTTCTCGTGCATCATTACAAGATTAATTGCTACGACGTTGTTTATTTTGTCGTTGATCTGCAGAGACGTCATCATTTTAATTTTTTCGGAAACCAATAAAGTGTGACCAAACACGTTACTTTGGTGAACTATCGTTGAATAAAGTAATAAAAGCGGGCTTTTAGGGCCTATTCATGAGAAGTCGACAAACTGCAGATAAGGGGGGAGCTATTCGATGTACCTATATACTATTTACCATTGAAGATTAGACGACGGCGGTATTGGAAAGCCTCGATTAATAGTATTATTGGATTTCTAATGCAAAACGTTTTGATCTTAATCAAAACCCCTAACAAATGTTGTGTCCATCTCATTATCTTATCACAAGAAGTTCGGTGGCCAAGATGCCAAAAACTCGAGCTACGAGCTGAGACGTGGACTCTGAGGTCCCTTCGCGTGAAATAAATTGTCAGGTTACTTGGATTTTTCGGCCACTCTCTTCGTGTGTACTAATCCTATGTAACTTTTGAGAGTCGGGAACACTTTTTTTTCCTCATTAATCCTATATAATTATTGAGAGTCGGGAATCCTTTTTCGCTAAGTCCATTCGAGTAGGGCCTCACTGATCCTATAATATTATTGATAGCCAAGAGCTAACATTTATTGCGTGACAATAATACCCTTGACAAAGCCCGATAAATGACTAACCTTGCCCTCCTGTTCTGAAACCACACCTCCACTTGTCTTGGTCTCAGATTTAGCTGTTTCGCCAAAGCCAATTTTTGCTTCTGCAAACACACGCATACACAAACATTAGCATGAAAAGCACTAGCTACAAACAAAAAACCCTTTGACCCACCCAAAAATTTCCAAAATGCCACTCACCGGAGTGAGTGTGTTATGTTCCTTGAAAGTCTCTTCAAGCACCACCCCTTGTTCTTTAGTCAGCCGGAGCTTCTTCCTCCCTGCAGCATCTCCACCGTCCTCCTCCACCTCCATAGAACTCGAGGCCCTCTCTGCCTCATTCTCTTCTCTCTCACTCCTCTTCCCACTCACACTTGAAACTGTACTATTTGGTGATGAAACCATCACATCTTCCTCAAGGTCTGTTGCAGTTATTGGTTTATTCATGTCAATCCCTCGGAGAAAAGATCTACTCTCAACATGCCTATCTGAAATATCAGATTTATTTTAGAAAAAAAGTTAGATTTGATTTTAACAACATTTCTTAGCATTAATTCTGTAAAATAACATACAATCTGAAAATGGGAAAAAAAAATTAATGAACCTACACAAAAACCATCGCAAAGAAAATTTACCAGCAGATAATTGCAACGGATCACTGCTTGAAGACTTCTGATTCTGCCGCTGCATGAAAGCCAAAGGAGATTGCAACAGATTCAACGGAAACGGAGGAGGTGGAGGTGGTGGTGACGCCAGTGGCTGAGGCGGCGGATTCTCATTCTGTGGGCACCTCAAACTCAAACTCAACCCTAAATCATCACATTTCTCAGCCATCTTTAACTCCCTTCTCTCTTGAGCTATATATATATATATATAGGTCCAGTCCAGATAAAGAAAAGAAACAAGGGAGGACAGAAGGAAGAAATGGGTGGTCTTTTGTTTAGCAGGAGAGTTACAGCTTTAGAGCAATACATTATACATATATATATATAGAGAGAGATACAGTCTTAGGAGGTATAGATACAGATAGATATATATTCAATGATAGTTGTGTCAGATATAGATATTAATTGGGCGGATCATTTGATGGGATTTGGCTTTCTAATTGCAGTTGCACGCCCATTTTCGCTAACCATTGGATTCTATTCCATTCCAACACTGCCTTTTGTAACTCATACATCAAGGACCTATTTGTTACCTCAATAGTTAGCCAACTTATCGCAAAATATATAACTTTATTTTCAAAAATACTATTCAATTATTCAACGTTCATTTCTCTCTATTTTTAAATTTTATCGTTTCTTTGGAGAATAGTTTGAGTAAAATTTAATGAGTCGAAGATCCTTCAAATATGAGAATAATAAATTAGTAAAACTCGTAAATTCGACGTAATGCGTCGATAAAAATCAAATTTAACCAAACATGCACTTAAAAAGTTGCATTTAAGGAACATTTCAACTGTGAGTTAAGTCAAATCTTGCTTTCTCTCCGTTCAAGTGTAACTCCTCATTGAAAAGGAACTTTAATTTACCGTTGACCATTGACTGGCCTGTGATTTTCTCGTGAAAGATAATTACTACGCGCTTGACGCCACGTAACCCCCCTGCCATGTGCTCTTGAAATGGTTGGCAGCTAGCGTGTGACACACGTGCGCTTGGTATAAATTACAGGGGGTTTTCCTTTATTTTTGTTATTAGTGATAATTAATGAATGAATTACTGTTAATAGACCATTAATTTGAGTAGTTCAAATTAATTAGGCGTAACTGTTTGTGTTGAAAATTTTGTCAACAAAATTATTATGGAGAAAAATGTGACATGTTTAGTACTGTTACGTTAAATTTAAACTATGTGGTAAACTGGTAATCAATGCACATTATATTATTAAATGTGCTAGTAATTTATTTAATTAATTAACATACATTTAATTGGAGGTTACTTGTTTAATTATATGCACATTTTGATGTTAAATAATTATACAAATTATTTCTTTTGTTGAGAATGTAACATATTCCCTTCATTATTTTCAATTGAATTGAATGAATTCCTCAATTAAAATGTTATTTTTACATACACAAACTTTAAAAAAAAAAATAAGAATATTAAAATGTAAGCGGAGACATAGAAGAAGCGATGACGACAAGATACATCTTCTCGTTGAAAATATTGAAAATTGATTACAACTAATCAAAGCAAAAGGGAATACGATTTATCATTTTGTGCAAATTTTGTTAAAATATTTCGAATTGATATATTCGAGTTTATTAAAACTATATTTCGAGTTGATTTTTTTGTTATATTGATTTGAAAGCAAGTTAAATTTACCGTTCAAATATTATAAAGTCGACAGAGTTTTGTTATAAAGGATCAAGGTTAAAGTGGTAAATAGATCGAGAGCTATCGAATTTGTATTTTAGCCCATGTTTGGTTCGGATTAAAATCTAATTTTAATTCAAGTCAAAGTCAAATAATTAATATTAACCACATCTTTCATGGGTTCTACAATTTTTCAATCACTCGTTTCGAGATTTTTTTATCAAAATCTACTAAAAAATTAATTTTAATCCCAACCAAACATCTTCTTAATTTTGACCAAAAATATGAGCAGCTTGCGACTTGCGCATAACCAAAGAGCTAGCTCGCAAGCAAAAATGTTACTCGACTCGTATGTGGGGACGAACGAATCGCCCCACTTTCCACCCCTAGCCTAGCCGAGGGAAGTCACAAAATCCAGAATTAAATTATTAAGGTGGGGAGGGAGGTCACGTGGGAGAGCAGAATGGTTCACCGTTCACGTGCATATGAGCATGCAATGTTTGCCCACGTGGCAGCATGTGGGCTACTGTAGAGCAAAAATCGTGCCACCTTGTCGCTTCTTAATCCGACAGCACGTCGCGACAATCATTGAATACTTGCACTATAAATCATTCCATCATAGCTTCTCCTTCACGGCCTTTCCCTCCTACGCGCGTAGCTATAGTTGAATCACGCGCCTTGATCAATTTCTTAGAAAGCCCAATATCCCCTTTATTTTATGTTAACAGGCTAGTGATTTTTTATTTATTTATTTTTAAATTTTAATAGTTTCCAAATTGGTCAACTCGAGTAAATATTTTAGTACATAATGTAACAAGATCCTATATGAGATTAATTGTAGGTATAACCTACCAACTCGAGGACTTTAATTTGAAGTTAAGCTCCACAGGTGAATAAAATCGTCAATACGAGCAACAAAATTGCATTTAAAAGCAATTTGAATTCAGACAATAAAACTACTAAACACACTTAAAATTTTCTCCATTTCAATTCAAATTAATGTACAATTTTAAGTTTCACAATTGCAATTTCAATCTATAGGGACAAAAATTTGAAAATCGAGGATCCATAAACACATTACGTAAAAGGTTGGAAAGTCAATACCTACTACTTGTCCTAGGACTCCTGTGTCACACTATTGGGCGCTTGTCCTATTGGGAGCCCCATTTCATCATATGTTTTTCCTATAATTTAATGACACATTTTTAAGATTCTCGTTATTATTCATTTATTCATCACTTATTTTTATCATATTATAATATGGGTGACTTATAATTTTATCCAAAGTATGAATCATTAAACACATTAAACTAATTATTAAAAAAAAAAAGTATGAACCCCTCTAAATAGAAATGAGAGAAGATTATGGGATGATAAACTCTTAGTGTTCGTTTGATTTCAAATGTGGAAAATTGGTGGAAGGAAAATGTTTTACAAGGAATTGATTTGCTTAGAAATTGTTTTACTTGAAATTGTAATTAATTGTATGTGATTGGTATAATTTTTCATGAAAAATGTTGAAAATTTGGTGTCCGTTTGACTTCGTTTTTTATAAAAATTATCCATTAAAGTGATAATTTTTTCTATTATTGAGTTTAGAATTTGTTCCAATTGTAATTGGACAATTGGAATAAAAAAAATTATCATACCGAATATCATTCGTTTGGTGTTGTTTTGCATGAAAATTGTCAATAAAAGTGATAATTTTTTTTACCATTGTGTCTAGAATTTTTTTCAATTGCAAATAAAAAAAAAACTGGGAAATTTTCTTTCCAACCAAAATATCAAGAATTTATTTTTCTCAAAAAAGTGAAAAATGAGGAAAGATGGAAAACATTTTCCAAGGAAAATTTTGTATATCAAACACTACAAAAATTGAAAAATAAAAAATTTTCATAAAAAATGTTGTGTATCAAATTGAGCCTTAAAGTAATGGAGGGGTTCACGATGGTGTTGATCTCACGTGATGGACATAGCATAAATTTTGACGGATTAAATTGGTTGCAAAGGCTTAAGGACGGGGGCTATTGACAATGGTTGAAATGGCAATTTTTGATTGACGGATTTTTTTTAATTACCTTTTTAAATTACTAATGAAGATTTGTCAAGTGTGTATCGTTATAGACCCTGTCAATGAGCTTGTTCCTGTAATAGATCTCAACTTTGACCAAGTATACGAACCTCTTGGTGAAAGGTGTCTATATGAGTACATTGCTAAGAGAGTTAGATGATGATTTTGTATTTTTCTTGCCAATGAATTGTTTGGAAGTGGAAACAAAAATCACGCTTTAAACTTAGAATCGTGATTTGAGTCACAGGTCCCTGCCCGGCCACACATCAGGTGGGGTCGGGAGCAAATTTTTTTTTTTTTTTTTTTTTTTAACACGTGAGGTCCGCCCACATGTGAGTGCCCTGTAAAGCCTCCGTAAGACGAAGTACAGGGCAATTCCCTTAAACTTATAAGAGAATTCAGCCCAAAATAATCTAATTCAGGCATTAGATCTCTTCAAATCTCACTTAAGCATGCTGCTATATTTTTGTTTTGTAGTTTTTGTATTGGGACCCACGATTTAATTAATCACCATACAGATGAAGATTGATTAGGATATTTAAACATGGAGTGGCCCAAGTGTTTTGCTCTGACCACTTAATTCCTTGATGAATTATGTTAAGTGTACATTTCATGAATTACATTTTGATTGAGATTGTGTGGAGATTCAAAACGTGTTGGGCGGAAAAGTGTATTATTTTTTAAAACTGTCTAATCATGTGTCGACAAGTAACACAATATAAAAATAATGTAAAATAAAATGTACATGTAGCATTATCGTTCATTAATGTATTATCTTTCTAGCACCTCACGTGACCCTCAAGTTTTCCTGACGTGGAAACTAAGCCCCCTGTTTGATGACATTTAAAACCAAAAAATAAAGTTTTGAATGGTAAATTTTCGAAGAATGTATGATTAAAAAGTAGGAAAATGTTTGGAGTTTATGTGCCAAATATTTTATGTAGAAACAAAATATTTAGAAAAAAAGATTTTTTTTGATAATGAATATCAAATAAGGGCTAAAATTAATCGAAAACCAATCAAATTAATTTCACACCAAAAGTACAATTTTGGTATGTGTATATTCTGATTTACATCATGGCTTATCGAATTTATAGTGGCACAATCTAAAATCATTTTTCGCTTCTTATACATTTAATCCAACCATTATAGTACCTCCATGTCATCAGGTTCTCAACCAAAGTGTAAAGGAAATTCTACAGATAGCATAATTCAAGACTTTTAGGGTCCGTTTGATTACAAATATGAAATTTGGGTGGAAAGAAAATGAATTTCAAGGAATTGAATTGCCTAGAATTTGTTTTACTTGGAATTGTAATTAATTGTATTTGATTGATATAATTTTTCACCTGAAAAACGTTAAAAGATTGGTATCCGATTGACTTTGTTTTTCATAGAAATTGTCCATTAAGCTGATATTTTTTTTTTACCATTGGGTCTAGAATTTGTTCTGATTGTCATAAAAAAAAATTAAAATTACAATTTTTTTTACTATACCTAATACAATTCTTTTGACTTTGTTTTGCATAGAAATCGTCAATAAAAGTGATAATTTTTTTTACCATTGTATCTATAATTTTTTCCAATTGCAAAAAAAAAAATTATAATAATAAATAAAATTGGAAAACATTTTCCCACCAAAGTTCAAGGAAAAACAAGAAAATGTGAGTGTGTAAGGAAAAGTTGGAAAATCATTTGCCTAGATAAAAAAAAAAACATATAAAACACAAGAAAAGTGGGATTCCATTTTCCATGGAATTCCCTCCCTATGAAACACACCCTTAGAAAAATACTAAGACCAATGTTCAGAAATTGGCAGGCTACCGAATTCCACTGGAAATTTTGAATTTTATTCCATATGTAAGTTCATTTTTACTAAATTTATGTATAGATAAAACTAGGTAAAAGTTTGATCTACTCGGATTTGAGTGTCGGGTGAGTCGATCTGAATATTTCAATATCCGAAACCACTCATTATATTTTGAGCATTTCGTAAATAGAACCATTTCGTTTCTTGTAATTATTGGAACCAAACCAGAACTCGAACCGTTGATTCTGGTTTAGGTTCGTTTCTATCAATAACATTTTTTTATATACATTTCATAAAAACTAAAACCATGAAAAGATGAGAAAATCAAAAAATCAAAAACTAAATTGCAATTTAAGAATAAATTATTTTTCCTTAATAAAATTTATTATATTCATAAGTGAGTCATGCTAGAGTCTATGATTTAATTATGAATAATACTTAAATTCTTCTACTCTTAAAACGAACTGACATGAAAAATACTAATTGGATACATAACTATATAGTATCATGAAATTTCAGCCCACGTATTGAACGCGCTCTGTTCGAACTAAAAGAGAACCCCGAACTTACGATAAACAAAAAGGTATACCACATTCCAAACTATGAATACATCAAGTTCACATACCACGAGTTAAAGAAAAAATAAAAAATAAATCACTTAGATTTGTAAATAATGAAAGAAAGTAAAAAGTTCAAATTGCAAAAATGACGCAGAACAGAAGTTCTAGGGTTTATCAACGTAATTCCCAAAAAATGAAAATTGTAAATCTCAAGAAAATAACCTCAAAACGGAATTATATTATTCAGAAAAACAAAGAGCCTTCAAATAGTCTTCAAAAACCCTAATTTAAGCAAAAATACCAAAATAGACATCCACTTAATTAAAACAATAAAAAACACAAAAACTTCGATTGTCAGATAGACTGCCTTAAACTGCAAAGTTGAGGCTGAAGACAACATCAACCGGGTAAACCCAAGCTAGGACGTTGTAGAGCACTGCGAGATGTTCCCGAAAACATATTATAATAGAAATTCTGACACTAGTGCAAAAAGTTATGCCCGTTTCTTCGAAACAGCCCGTTTTGTCAATTTTCGGTCAAATTCTTCTTCAAACTCTAACGCCAATTGTCCTACATCAGTCCTTCCCACCTGTAAAGAACTCGACCCCGAGTTATAATCTGGATAAAGCGGAACATTGTCACAAAATTCATAGAGATCAGCTACATTGAAGGTGCAAGATATGTTCATATTAGCATGCAAGTCGATCACATAGGCGTTGTCATTAATCTTCTTGATCACCTTGTACGATCCATATTTTCTTGGCTTCAACTTGCTATAGGAACGAACTGGGAACCTCTGTTTACGCACANACATAGGCGTTGTTATTAATCTTCTTGATCACCTTGTACGGTCCATATTTTCTTAGCTTCAATTTGTTATAGGAACCAACTAGAAACCTCTCTTTACGCAGAAACACCATATCCTGATCACCTTCAACAAACAATTTCTTATGTCTCTTGACATCCCTGACAGCAGGGCCGGACCTGAGGGGAGGCCCAGGAGGCCGCCGCCTCAGGCCCAGAAAATTTGGGGGTCCAAATTTATTTATTTATTTTTTTTAAAATTAACCTAATCGACTTGAGTTCAACCCATTCTTCCTCACTTTCATTCAACTCTGCACCGCACGCTCACGCATCACTCCCGTACCTTCACTCCACAGCTCCACTCCGACCACGGCGACGGCGCCACCGCCAGTTAGCCTCTCCTCCCCCTTGGCCCCTTCCCTGCGGCTGCGAGGCTGCGACTCAAGCCTCAGCCCTCAAGTTTCACCTTTCCGTTCGGTTCACCAAACACTGAGGTAGGCCTTTCCGTTCGGTTCACCAAACATTGGGTTATGTTTAATAATCTTTACATTAGTTCAATTTTCCCACGATTTCTTTCACTATTCCTGTATTCCCATGATTTCAACTTCAAGATTTTAACCTGTTCGGCTATTCCCCATTTCCAGCCTCCGGGCTTCCATTCCCGTTTCCCACGATTTCTTTCACTATTCCCATGATTTTAAGTTTTGCTGGTGCCTGGTAACCACCGCCCACTAATCAGTATCTAAAAAATCAAAGCTAAAATCGAAAATTACATAATAATAGAGAATTTAGCAATCCTGAGAAGCACATTGAGAGTAACTTTAAAGAGTAATTTGATTTCAATTTTTGATTTACAGGTTAAGATAGACTGGATTTTCAATTTTTCATTCCCAGCTTGACTGCTTGTCTCTACAGATTCGGGTATGTTTCTGGATTTCATAGGAGATTTTTGTTTCCA
>CAIGRO010187466.1:0-17143 GCA_903798355.1 Fraxinus baroniana
CAAATATAAGTCCTCCAACTTTTACAAAAGTTCTTTTATAGAATCAAGGTTTCCAACTTTTCTCAAAATTGTGTCGAATATGTGTAAAATAATTGAAGTGCAAGCAAGTTCATATTCTTCTTTTTGTGTTTTTGTTAATTTTGCAGAAAATTTGCCATCTATAGATTTTGAAACCTTTTGTTGAACTAAAATCCCCTTCATCTTTGTTTCCAAACTGAAATCTCATTTCCCATTGAAAATTCTAATTTCGAAATGTGGAGACATTTTGAAAAACAGAACAATCAAAATGTACAAATAGGTCACACAAAGTAATCCTAATGCAAAATATACAATGTTCTAGATTCTCACGGTTTCGTGAGACTCAAAATATTAGATCAAGGGAATGTTCAAATAGGTCAAGTCTAGGTATTCTAACGGAATAATTAATGTAACACGAAGGTATGTCAACGAAAATTCAAATTCTCACGCATACAGGCAATTAAACACAGAAGCAATTATCAACTTACAGTTAAATTCAACACTTCAAATATGACAAATAAATCCTAAATTTCTAGCATAAGCAATATTACCCTACACAGTAACCTCAATCATAATGTCACACCCACACGAGACGCTCTAATGCTGAAATTTAAATTTGGGATAAGCTAATATATCAGAGCGGACAAGTCTGAGTCTGTAAATAACGAGAGACTCGTATTTACCACTTTATGACCACCACTATTCGCCCTAAAACTTTCAGGAATTGCAGCAACCAATCGAGCACCAAACTGAATCACAAACACGCAAGGGTAAAATTGTTCAATTTTCACCTTATAATCTAAAATAGAAAACTAACCACACCAAAATGTCAAGAAAAATATTAAGAATAAACTTCCTGATGACACCGTCGCGGGGAAACACTCCATGCATGGTCGTCGGAGTTCCACGCACCATCTACCTAGGTGCACCTCGGTTTGCAGATCAAGGTTCTGGCCTCCGTTTCACCAATGGACTTCTGGATTGCTCGGAAATCAAGCTTACAAGTCCCACTTTTTTTTAAGGAGAAAAATGGCAATTTTTTCACTTCTGGTTTTTGCTTCGTTTCTGGTCGTTTCTAGTTGGTTTTTGGTTGGAAAAACCTGGATTTTGACCCCCATCAAGCTCTGATACCAATTTTAGCGGAATAGACCTTCGATTTGGTCGAATCATGGCTCAGTTCAACTTACCAATATCAAACACAAATCAACCAATTTCTCCAACCCAAAAACTAATATTATAACTCTTTGGTTGCCACTTCTAATATACCCACAAGAACATAATATGGTGGTGTTTGCAAAATGAGTCACAAAGGCAGAGAGAAAGGTAAGGCGGAGAGCACGAAGCAGAGGCAGTGAGAAGTAGCCACAGTTTTTCTCTTTCATTCACAAAGCACATACGATTCCAACACTAGAAAATGAGCATATATATAGGTTGGGTTATATCATTAATTGGGCCAAGAAACAAAGTAATGGGCCATCACATTAAAAGGACCATCCAAGAGTTATAGTGGCCATGAACAACATTAACTAATTAAATTGCTTCCAATGCCCAAGTTGTTTTCGGGTTGAGCCTATAAATTGATTGTGTTGGTATTTATTTCATTCATCGGTTGAGGCCTATGAAATATAATTCAAACTGTTTAACATCATTGCTCAGGAGTTATTGAGTATCAAAAAATCCAATACGGGGATTGATATTTAAGTATCGAGTTATTTGCTTTAGAATGAAGGGTTTTGTTCTTTAAGAGGGAGTGTTATGGAGGAATGTTGTAGATATGTTGACTGTTGGTGAAATCTAATAAAAATATCAAAAATTATCTTCAAGATAGTGAAGGTCACTTGTAAGGCTCACACGACCCTTATGCACTTGAAGAAGACCCTTGGTGGTACCATCATGGACTACCATGTGACTCAAATGGAGAACCAACACTCAAAGCAAATCTAGGATCCTCATAACTTTATCGTTCTTAAATTCCCACTTTAATATAGTAATATTTTGTTTTGTAATAAAGAAGATTCTTTCTACGGTGTCAATTTGTATTATTATTGTTGTATGAATCTGTATTATTGTATGATCATGTCAATATGTTTTTTAAAAAGACTAGGTCTCGTGTACCTCGAGTGTGTGCATTTAAATTATTCGTGCACTAAGTCTATCACTTTGTGAAAAAACAAATTCATGGCTTTTGAACAAGTCAAGTCTCGTACTCTTTGTGGGCACACTGGATCTGGATGTAAATTATTGAAGGACAAGGAAGATTTCTTTCCTTTAAAAGGAGTCTTCCTCCTCCTTGTTAGATTATCATAAATGAGAAATAAAAAACCTTCTTCAATATGTTCACTCTAAACTTCTAAACAACCACTTTCTTTCCTCAAAGCTACTAAAATAAGATTAATACAATGGAATAAGGGTTTAGATCATAGCAGAACTCATTTAGTATACTCTGTAGCTGCCTTTGTAAAGGATATTCTGCATTAGAAAGATCACTTCGTTAAACAAAAGATCCAACTTGGGTGAAACATGATCGTAAGAGTCCAGGTCCTATTTTATGCCTGTGATGGCTTGTGTGCGAGCCTCGGTTATGGTTGCATATTTCGTAGGATTTATAGCTTATAAATAGTATACTTAACAAGCACATTATTACATTTCAATTTTTATTTACAGGATGAAAAAATGAGTTTCACTTTACAAATCTTTATATGTTAAGAGGCATTGCTAGTCACATTTCTGTATAAAAAAACTTCATTACATATTCTTTTTCTTTTTCAACTCTGTATATTATCTTCCAATATGACAATTTTTAATTCAAATTGAATAAGCCACGCAGTTGACCTGTCTTAATTTTTCAGGCAGGTTTTAATTCGGTGACTGGATTTTAACCTCTTTTAAATTAATAATCAATTTTAGGATTTGTTTCAATTTGTTTCCACATTAATAACCCAACGTTGAACTTTTGTTTTGTATTGATCACTATTTTAGTTAACTAGAAAGTCATAACGTTGAAGCCAAATCGTAAGGAAACCATTTCAGCTATTAACTGTTATAAAATCACCAAAGCCACTCTATAAATTTTACCAGAGATTGAATTTTATGTTCGATGAACACTCGCGAGATTTCTGGGGGAAGATGATCATTTCCTTTTTCCTATTTTTGGTTAATTGAGATGCATTTGAATTACAGGAAACAGAGATTTGAGAAAATAAGCAAGGACCTGAAACTGACAAGGATGTTCTCTACACTGGTGGAGGAGATGAAAGCCATTGGCACCACATCAAATGAAGAATTAAATCAATCGGAGGTGATGGTGCCAGTTGCTCACAGTGAAAGAAGTCCGCTGCTCCTCCTTATGGGTGGTGGAATGGGTGCTGGCAAGAGCACCGTCCTCAAAGACATTATGAAAGAGTAATTATTAACAACCCCTTTTAATTCTGTTAACTGTTAGAGAAACGGGATTTTGGATATTGATAATTTTGTGGAATTAATTTGATTTGAGTTTGGATAGCTGATGTTACTATTAGAGAAGTGGGATTTTATAGATCAATCATCTTATCGAATTAATTGATTTGTTTTAGTGCTTTTTGGATAACTGATCTATACAAATTTTATCGCAAAATGGAATAGTTTAAAGTGTTTGTAATATTGTCCCGATGAAGATTATTGTGTTATTAAGAAAAGCAAAATTGAAGCTAGTATCTATAATTTGAAATGAATGTGCGATTCGGCAGATCATTCTGGGCAGAAGCCGCAGCGAATGCAGTGTTAGTGGAGGCAGATGCGTTCAAAGAGACGGATGTCATCTATAGAGCTCTTAGCTCCAGGGGTCATCACCAAGACATGCTTCAAACTGCTGAATTGGTATTTTTCTCTTCATTGAATAAATAACTACCCACGTCATTGTTTCGTCTACTTCAAAATGTTACCTTTATATATATATATATCAAGATGAATGGAATGTACTTTCGAGCCTTACCAACTTGAATGCATCATAAAGAGACCTTCAATTAGGTCAATGTTTAGTTCAATCACAATTCAGTTCAAATTCACAATGAATTTCTGTCTCCACGAGTTAACAAGTTGTTGACTGAAAGACAAGTGAACTAGAGAGTTAAATAATACAACTCAAGGAAATCACTTGATGCCGCACTGTAGAAGCCAATAGCTTGTGACTTGTGAATGTGTTGCTTATTGGGATGATGGTGTAAACACGTAAAATGTTGAAAAATTGCTTATTTTAGGTGAAAAAAATGGATGACATTCCAAGTCAAAAGACTTATTTTAGCTGAAAAATGAATAGTCGTTAGATTTGATTGCAATTATTTTTCTTCTTATTAGAGCTTTCAAAAACAAATATGATTAGGGTTTTCGTTACGAACAGATAACTGAATTGAATACAAAGTGATTAAAGTTTACGTTTCCATGTTCCTCTTGTTTTTCTACCTCTCTTGTATCCATACCATGCTGCATACTCTGATATGTCATGTATTTGATTTCCCAGAACTGATATTTTTCATTAAATAGGTCCACCAATCATCCACTGATGCTGCATCATCACTCTTGGTAACTGCACTAAATGAAGGGCGTGATGTGATCATGGACGGAACCCTATCATGGATACCGTTTGTTGAGCAGACAATTTGCATGGCAAGAAATGTACACAAACACCGGTATCGCATGGGAGAGGGTTACCAGGTTGCAGAGGATGGTACTGTCACTGAAAATTACTGGGAGCAGATTGAAGGAGAAGAGGGAGAACAAGCTAAGATTGGAAAACCATATAAGATAGAATTGGTTGGAGTTTTCTGTGATGCCTATCTGGCCGTTGTTAGAGGTATCAGGTACTATCCAAAATTCAAGTAGACGTTTAATGGTTTCTCACCATTTCAAATTTTTTTTTGTCAAAAATAGTTTGAATGCTCTGGATGTTATTACCATCTTTTAGTCTTTCATCTAATAATATTTCTGTCTATTTCTCGCATTTATCAGTTTTCTATTTTTCCTTTTTAAATCGCTGCAGAAGAGCAATCCAAATGGGTAGGGCAGTGAGGGTAAAGTCACAGTTGAAGTCCCACAAAAGATTTGCAACTGCATTTCCAAGATACTGTCAACTTGTTGATAATGCAAGGCTATATTGCACAAATGCTCCAGGAGGTCCTCCAATGGTAAACTTCAGTTTCTGTGTACATAATTTACTTTCCTTTCTCAGATTTCCACTTGTTAAGACAGTATTTCAACATCTCATTTTATTCTAGATCATTGCATTTGAGCTTTCATTTCAAGGTTAACTTAGTAAATTTAAACAAAGTGATTCATTTTATGAGCACAAGGGGAAAACAGAGATTTTTTTCTTCCGTTATTTTGCTATATACTAACCTATTTTGGACATTTTTCTTCTTTAAAACTCGTAGCACTCTTATGATCCTCTTTTTGTTTAGACGAAAAGTTCAAACTAAAATGTAATGCATGTTGCTAAACTTGCATCACTGTAATTTGATATACTTTGTATGACGGTTGTGTTGAAATTAATTTATTACAGTTGATAGCATGGAAAGATGGAAACAGTAAGCTATTAGTTGATCCGGATGAAATAAAATGTTTTGATTCAGTAAGCGATTTGAATGACGAAGCAGAAACCATATATGAACTCTATAGAGAGCCGGACTATATAACTCAGCCGCGTTCTGTTTGGAAAGATATAGTTTTGTTGCCAGAAAGGGGAAGTCTTCAGCTGGAGCTGAAAACTGCCATTCAGAGAATCGAAGTTCATATTTCTTAGATGGGGGGTTTCAGTCTTAAAAAGTACTGGTGATGTTATCAACTATCCTTTTGTTTACTCTGTTATTTATATTGGGTTCACAACTTTTGTGTAACATCATGTAGTGTTCCATTACATGATTATTATATATAATTATAACATTTGTCCTTATATTTTAACTCTTAATTCATAAATTTGATTTTGTCACGACTAATTATATTTTTGCATAGGGATGCACCTCGGACACCTTACATGATCATCGTGCCTATAAAGTAAATTATAAGATAAATCCACTATAAAGTAAAGTATAGATATATTTACCAAAATCATTCTCTATTCATTCATGTCAAATAGCATGGAGTCCAGGGATACTACTTTACCTTCTGCTATATTTAGGGTTAGGCACATAAGGAATTATGCTTATTTATTTTAATTTGATATCATTTTATGATCAAATTTATGCTTGTTGGCCCCCCAAGTCCGACCTAATTCAAAACATGCGTATTGAGTACTTTGCTCGTATAAAATTCAGATCGGATCACTAAGTTCATCTCGTATCTATGACTGCCGTAATTCCAAAAGACATAATGATTACAGACTCCTTTCACACTATCAAACCATCTAGTCCCCCCAGTCAACTAGTAACACTTGGATGGAAAAAGATGTTAGTGCCTCCCTATTGCCATAACTTCTTATCCATAATCAACTCTTTATTTCCTGGCAACACAATAGGAAATGACATCATGATGATTTGATGGGAGCCGACCTCATCAACCAATCAAGGGTAGGATCATTGACATGCCTCCACGCTCGGCATTGTGACTAATTTGATTGAGAAGGCACGAGTCTAGACAATGAGACGCCATTTTTCCCTATAAATAGAGAGATGGTCCCCTTTAAAAGGGGCGAAGCTTTAACAACCTCACTACTTCAACAAAAACACTACTATTTCCACTCCTCCCATAGCAGGACTGAATGCTTGTATTTGAAGGCCACAACAGGACCAATTACCAGAAAAGCTGTTAGTGCATTTGACAAATTAGGCTCTCAGCACTCGTTAACGCCCCGAAGCGAACGCGTTGAACTTAATTTGAAATGCCTATTGGAACAGGTGGAACTTGAAATTAGCACCTTAAATAAGCTTATTACACTCTAGAAGCTAAAAACAAAGGAAATGCAGAAGAATACCTCACTAAACGCCACTCCCCTTTCGTGGAAGACATTCTTGTTGAACCTTTACTTGAAAAATTGAAGATGCCACTAGGTACGAGGGGGAAAGAGATCCACTTTGTCACTTAGACAAGTATACTTCGTGGATTGAACTGCAAGAAGCAGGTGACGGCATGTGCCACACTTTCCCATTAACGTTGGGAGATAAAGCTCAAAGATATTTCTGGAGGCTGTATTAAAGGTCTATAAGAAACTGGAACGACATAGCCACGTTGTTCCTAGCTCAGTTTATGGCCTCCAAAGCCAGAATCATGCCCAAAGAATGTTTGGTGAGTATTAAGCATGAGAAAAGTGAGTCACTTAAAAGATACCTCAACAGATTCAATAAACAATCAATGGCAGTCCTTTGATGATGCCGCCCGGGCAGTCCTTTCTAAGCTAAGGCCTAGAACAAGGTTCTGGTGGTTCGTACATAAAGATGGTTCCCAAACATACCACGAGTTCCTTAATTGAGCTGAAAACATATAGGTAAGGAAGAAGCAACCTCAGATCAGAAGGAAGCCAAGACAGAACCTCATACTTTAAGCCAGGTAAATGAGGAAAAAAATGGATAAACGATTCACCCACGAAAAAAGAAAAGGCAGGAGGGACAGAGACCAACTTAAACCTTATCTCGACAGGTTTTATGAGTACCACCCATTGAATACTACCTTGGAAGAAGTTTTCATGCAAACAGGAGATAAAGAAGCATTCCATAAACCACCATCCGAGAGAAACGATCTAGGGGGGGAGAACCAGAGTAAGTATTGTTGGTATCACAAGTCAACCAGACACAATATAGACGATTACAACCTTACCAACAAGGGACATGTCAATGAACTCAGCCAGTTTTTCCAACTCGGAATTCCCCTCCTTGAGCTGAGATCAGAATGTTGGTAAATGGTAACCAATGCATTGAGGGGTCCAAGAGGAAAAGGCACAAACAAGCTCAGGACGCACGCATATGGTAGAACTGGGAGTGGCGTGGGTTGGGTCGGGTCGATTTTTGCCCCAACCCAACATTTTGATTTTTTTCAAAATCCAACTCAACCCAATTATGTGTCGGTCAGGTCGGGTTGGGTTGGTCGGTTTGAGATAAACTTATTGCACAAAAATTAAAATCAACCAATTTTTTTTTTAATTTTTTTATATAAAATAACTTCTTGAATTTAAGGTGCAGTACATCAATTCTTCAAAGTATGCAGTAGACAAGAATGCAACCTTGGGGAAGGTTGAGGGTTCAGTTGAGGTATATGTTCAAGATTTTTTGGCCTTATTATGATTATTTAATTTCATTTACAATGACATAACTTGGAAGCCACAAAATCTCATGAACCATTGGGTTCATTTATAGAACACTAGAACAATTACATCCTTACAATCAAAATTACAGTCTTGTTGAAAGGAGCTTCACAGAGTTTTCTGCTTACAATCAAAATTCAAACTCAAATTCTAGTATTATAAAAAGGTGAATTTCATGTGATAAAATGTACATACATACCTCATCAAGCTAATAAGAGAACCACTAGATAAAGTAATGGCAAATGCACCCCGCTCATTTACAGAAGCCTCGGATAATGCTTCAATATATTTTGCTAAATCAGTACTTAGCCCATCTACGTTTTCATGAATTCTCAACTCTATTCCATCATCTTAATCGCAAGAGACAGCCATTCTTAATAAACACTAAATTCAAAAATGGCAAACAAATGAAAAATGAACTATTTCTAGTCCAATGAACTAGCTAAAATCATGTAAAATCAACTTCATACAAACTACTAAATTAAACATTGAAGCAACATAGTACTTGCACTAAAATTTCATGAATCATTGGGTTCATTTATAGAACACTAGAACAATTACATCCTTATCAATCATATGAGTGTGAGAGTGAAAATAAAATATGAATAAAAGAGTGCCTCATATTCAAATAGAATCATCTACATATCTATTATTTTACAACAAATTACAATTTATTTAAATTTTCTCCTTTAATTCAATAGTATCCAGCTAGGCAGTTACTATAATAACATTAACATCTAACAAATCACTAATATTACTAATTTCTAATGAAGTTAAGTGACTGAATTGAGATAAGTAACCGCAGATGAAATTTATCCGAGAGAGAAGGCGATTTGAGGCCTGAGCGAGATAGCACAGACTTGAGAGATGGAGGGTTGGGAATCTTGCGTTGCTCGGATAGAAGAGATGGGCGGATTGAGCGAGAGAGAATGAGATTTGAGGCTTGAGCGAAAGAGCAGAGACTTGAGAGATGGGAGGATTGAGCGAGACTGCGAGAGAGAAGGCGAGTTTAGGGTTTTGTTTTTAAAGGCATTTTTTCGGGGGTTTTGGGTCGGGTCGGGTCAGCTTGGATCGGGTTTAGGTTACTAACTCATAACCCAACCTGACCCGATCAACCAACCCGAGGACCAAAAATCGCCCAAAAAAGGTAAAAAACTGACCCAACCCGATCGATTTGGGTCGGGTCGGTCGATTTAGTTGGTTTGGTTTGAGTTTTGCCCACTCCTAGGTAGAACTATGATATA
Source organism: Fraxinus baroniana (assembly GCA_903798355.1). NCBI lineage: Eukaryota > Viridiplantae > Streptophyta > Magnoliopsida > Lamiales > Oleaceae > Fraxinus > Fraxinus baroniana. The sequence continues at coordinate 9,526 of CAIGRO010187466.1, forward strand.
GGCCGACCCAAGTCCAACCCCGAAGCTACGCCAATGATTTATATTCTCAAAAGGAGATTCTCAAGGAGTTTTACAAAACTAAAGAATACAAATATGCCAAACTCTTGTAAATAATGGGAGTTCGATCAATTTATTGTATTCCTGAAGTTTGGAGCAAATGGAAATCCCATAATGGTATCTCCAGCTATATTCCAAGAGGTTGCAAGGACTCTCCGGAGAATCTATTGAAGCCCGAGGCCAAATTGTCTTGATTGTGGAGCTAGGAGACGCTCATTACCAAAGAAGAACCATAGCAGATTTCGTGGTTGTCAATCTATCTTACAGCTATAACGCCATATTGGGTAGACTCATATTGCACGAACTAAAGGCCGTCACTTCAATCTACTATTAATGTATGAAGTTTTCCATTCCCAATGGAGTTAGGATAGTACGTGAGGACCAAGCTGAAGCTGAGCATGCAATGTTGATCTACTTAGACATCATATCCGCATGTTAAGGGATGAGCAAAGTGTTCGAGCTAGGGAGGTAAGGCTGAAGAGACCTATAGTAGTCGACCTCTCTAAGATTGGTATTACCGAAAAGCACCGCAAAAACCCAATGGACAATTATCTATCATTCGATGATAAGGAGGCATACCCACATCCCTATCCTTGAGTCATGGTAATCTCAATAGCCATTGCTAGAGTCACCATCTCGAAGGTCCTGGTTGATACCAAGACAAAAGGGTTGATTAAGCTTACTGTTGATGCTGACGAAACTCCAATCTGAGCTAAGTTGAATGCTTAGTTCGTGGTGTTTGATTCCACTTCACCATATAATACCATTATGGGGTAACCCATGCTATTCAACCTCAAAGTATTTATGTCCATATATCATTACTCATTCAAATTTCGCACACCTTATGGTATAGGCAAGATCAAGGGAAATAGAGAAGTTGCTGAGAAATGTTAGATGAAGATCTACCCAGTAATGTAGGATACACACATTCTCCCAAGTGTATGTATGGTGTACATGCTCGGACCGAACTTTGTCTTATGTACCCATGCCTAAGAATTAAGTATAGAGAACATGTAAAAGAGCTGGATAAAGTGGTAATCAATCAAGGTGACCTAGCAAGGGAACTCAAGTTAGGCTACGAACTCCAGTCACTGACTTGAAGTCATATAGTAGGGTTCCTCCAATAGAATCTTAATGTTTTTACTTGGAATTACGAGGACGAGTGATATGATCCAAGAGTCAAGCCCAGGACGAGACTGGTTGATTATCGAAGTAGACCTGATGACACGTTCGAGGGCAAAGTGGGTAAAAGAGTAGATGTGATTGCTTGCTCAAGCTATGGTGGATGAAGTGTCAAAGTTAACAAGTCAAGGAACAAGTTTCATATTGGACTCGGGAGAAGAAACCAAATGGATCAACTCAGTTCAAGCAATAAACGAGCAACGTGGATGAAAATATATATAACTTTCAGCTCGGGTGTCGAATTTTTGCCCATCAGTACAATCTGAAATTCGCCACGAAATTCTACACAAGAAGAAAAGGGTGTCAATTTTAACACTATGCAGTCGCATAGTGTACAATGAATGCGACCACATACCTATCTATCGAGACAAAATTGAAGGCTGAAGGATGAACTATGCAATTGCATTGAAATGTAGCGAAAGTTTCCTAATTGCATTAAAACACTTTTTTATATCTTTGTAATCTTTTAAGAATTTGATTACGGTTTTACTAGGTTTTCTAGCCATTAGTATAAATAGGACTTCAATATTCAATGTATGAACCTTTTGACAATATGAGATTTTATACAATTGAGAGGCATTGTGCTTTCAACCATCATTTAATTCCTGGTTCAAACTCAAAATAGGATTATTCTTTGGGCTTTTTTGGGATCTTCAATCTCGTTGTTGGTTGCGTAGTGTTCGTTGCTACGTAATTCTCATCAGTTGGTATCAGAGCAAGGTTCCAAAATAATCAGGTTATATCTTTTGTTTCTTATTTTGAGTCTTCTTTTTCCTTTTTTTCATTGTTTTTCGCGTTCTTCGGGTCCGTCTTATTTCTTGAGTTTTGGTCCAGAAAATTACAAAAATAAAGAGTCAAAATTATTTTTTGGACTAATTACAAGTCCAAATCAATTTTCGTTTATTTTGCTAGATTTGTAATTGAATTCCCGAGATAAAAAAAATTGAAAATTAAAAAAAAATTATTGTCATTACCGAAAAATTTTCAGCAGTTTAAATTTCAGCTTTGAGTAAAAAAAAAAAAGATCGTTCAAAACTTATTCCATTTTTTTACGTTCTTGAATAGTCCATTGAATTCATTCTTCATTCTTTCACTTCTTTCACTTCTTTCATGTTTTTGAGTCATTCTTCATCTTTTTGTTTTCTTTCTCCTATCACAATTCATGATCAATACTCGATTTGATCCGCGAGAATACAATATTGGTTGAGTTGACCTTGTTCTTTGAAGTACTTGGGCGAAAGCACTGAGTGGTAAAAGACAGAGTAGTGAGATTAATAGAGGGAAAAAGTCAATAAGTGAGTGATACACGATTGATCATTTGTGAGGCAGAAGTTGTATAGTATTAGGATGTTCGACAGAGAGGGTTACAATTCACACAGACAACATAATTAAAATCACATGGCGGATGATATAATAAAGCAATTTGAGCAGGTGCTTGGAGATGTGAGTAAAAGGCTCGATAGATTAGATACATCGCTGGAAAATCTTCAATGGGACAATCAAATGCCCTATAGGGTATGCGAGAGCTTATGATGTATGTGCATGATGATTATGGATTTAGAATGGTGCATCGATGGTGGGTGATATAGGTAGGATGAGAGGTGGATGTGGTAGGTTTGACAGAAGGGGTAGAAGTCATTTTGGAGATAAAGTGGATGGGAATATAGGCAATATTAAGATGTCAATTCCACCATTTAAAGGAACGAGTGATCCAGAGGCTTATCTAGAGTGGGAGAAAAAGGTAGATTTAATATTTGATTGACATAATTATTTGGAGGAGAAAAAGGTGAAAATCGTAGTTCTTAAGTTTGTAGACTACGCTATAACTTGGTGGGGGATCAATTGGTTACATTAAGGAGGAGGAATAAGGGCTAGCAGTTAATACTTGGGATAAGTTGAAAACTATCATGAGGAAGTGGTTCGTGCCTAGTCACTATTACAGGGAGCTGTACCAAAAATTGCAAAGTTTATATCAGGGGTCAAAGAGTGTGGAAGACTAACATAAAGAGATGAAAATTTTGATGATCAAGGCAAACGTGGAAGAGGATCGGGAAGCCACCATGGCTGTTTCTTAAATGGGTTGAATAGAGACATTGCTAATGTTGTGGAGTTGCAGCATTATTTGGAGATCGTATACATGTGTAGCCATGAAGGTGGAAAAATAGTTGAAGAGGAAGGGTTCTAATTTATCTTGGAAACCGATGTAGGATAACAAAGGTGATGAAGCTGTTGCAAAAGGAAGGACTGAACTACCAAAGGGAAAATATGATGTAGCTAGTAGAACAACTCCCAAAATAGAGCCAATCCAGCTAGAAATCGTGATATCAAGTGCTTCAGGTGCTTGAGAACTGAACACGGAATCCCTTCTCAATGTCTAAACAAAAGAATGATGATTGTGCGGATTGGAGAAGTGGTAAGTGACCGTGAGGAGGATTATGAAGGCATACCGACATTGGAGGAGGTTAGTGGAAGAGATGACATTGAATTTGCAGTTGGCGAGTTACTGGAGGCTAGCTCTCAACACTAAAATCAAGACAGATGACTTGGAGCAGCAAAGGAAAAACATATTCCATAGACGATGCCACGTTAACAATATAGTATGTAGCATGATCATTGATGGGGTAAGTTGTACTAATGTGGCTAGCACAAATCTTGTAGAAAAATTGGGATTGACTTTATTGAGACACCCTAGACCATATTGGTTACAATGGGGAAGTTAAGGTGAACAAGAGGGTGTTGATCAATTTATCAATTGGTAGATACAAGGATGAGATCATGTGCGATGTGGTACCTATGTATGCGGGGACATATCTTGTTGGGTAGGCCATGTCAATATGATAGGAAAGTCATTCATACATGATGGGTACAAGAATCATTACAATTTTGTTATGGATGGGACTTGCGCCATTAACACTAGCACAAATGTATGAAGATCAAATCAAATTGAAAAATGAGGAAGGTGAGTGAAAGAATTAGAAAAAAAGAGAAAAAATAGTGAGATGGTGAGCACGAAAGAAAATATTGAGGTGGCTAGTAGAGAATAAAAGAGAGGGGAACCACATGAGGGAAAAGAAATAGAGTCTTTCAAGAGGAGAGAAAAGTCGAAAGTAAATATCTTTGCAAAAGGGAGTGAGTTGAAAAAGGTGATAAATGAGAGGCAACAAATAATTTTGTTGGTTTATAAGGAGTCATTAATCAATTATGAGAAACCTAACCCATTCCTCCCTAGTTTGACTATCTCTTTATTGCAGGAATACATGCCTAGTGGGTTACCCCCATTCGAGGCATTGAACATCAAATTGTCTTCATTTCTGGAGCTGTCATTCCAAAACGACCAGCTTATCGAAGTAATCCTGAGGAGACAAAAGAGCTTCAGAAGTAAGTGGAGGAATTGATGAGCAAGGGGTACATGAGGGGGAGCATGAGTCTACGTGCCATTCCAGTATTACTTGTGGCAAAGAAAGATGAAACTTGGAGGGTGTGCGTGGATTGTAGAGCCATCAACAACATAACGATAAATTATCGTCATCCTATTCCTAGGTTAAATGATATATTGGATGAATTGTATGGTGCTTGCATATTTAGTAAAATTGATCTTAAAAGTGGATACTACCAAATTCGAATGAGGGAAGGTAATGAGTGGAATACTTTTTTTAAAACTAAATATGATTTATATGAATGGTTGGTAATGCCATTTGGACTCACAAATGCACCGAGCACTTTCATGCGATTGATGAATCATGTTTTACATGCTTTTATAGGTAAATTTGTGGTTGTGTACTTTGATGAAATTTTAATATATAACAAAGACCTTAATGAGCATGTAGAATATCTTAAAAGTGTACTTGTGGTTTTAAGAAAGGAACAACCTTATGCTAATCTTAAGAAATGCACATTTTGCATGGAAAAAGTTGTTTTCTTAGGATTTGTAGAGGGTGCTAATGGGGTAGAAGTAGATGAGGGAAAAATAAAAGATATTAAAGAATGGCCAACACCTAAAAGTATAATCGATGTTAGGAATTTTCATGGATTGGCTATTTTTTATAGGCGTTTTGTAAAAGACTTTAGCACAATTACTATACCACTCATGGAGATTATTAAGAAGAGTGTAGAATTTCATTGTGATGATGAACAAGAGCATGCATTCAATATAATTAAGGATAGGTTGTGCAAGACACCGATTTTAGCACTTCCTAACTTTGATAAAACTTTTGAGATCGAATGTGATGCATCGGGAATATGTATTTGTGCTGTTTTGATGTAGGACAAAGGACCTATAGCCTATTTCAGCGAGAAGCTAAGTAGAGTAGGGATTAATTATCCCACTTATGACAATGAGTATTATTCACTTGTTCGAGTCTTGGAGACATGACAGCACTACCTATGGCCTAAGGAGTTTGTGACACACACGAACCATGAATCTTGAAGCATTTGCGAGGTCAAGGTAAGCTAAACAAACGGCATGCAAGAGGGATGGAATTTGTATAGACATTTCCTTATGTCATCCGGTATAAGTAAGGTAAGGAAAATGTGGTGGCGGATACATTGCCTCGAAGGTATGTGCTACTAACTCTCTTAGTTCTAAACTACTTGGTTTTGAGCATATTAAGGATATGTATGTTAGTGATTTAGATTTCTCAAATATTTATGTATCCTGTAATAAATGGGCTGTGGATAAGTTCTTTAAGCAGGATGGATATTTGTTTAGGGAAAATAGATTTTGGGTTCCTAATTGTTCAATGCGAGAGGTTTTAGTAAGGGAANTAGTCGATGCATAACTTGTAAGCAGACTAAATCTAAGGTTTTACCTCAAGGTTTATACACACCGTTACCTACGCCTAGTGAACCATGTGTTGATATTTTAATGCATTTTATTTTGGGTTTACCTAGGACTAAGAAGGGACGAGATTCAATATTTGTGGTGGTAGATAAATTCAGTAAGATGGCACCTGATAAGTGTATTTTTTATACTTATTCGGGGCGCTAAATCGTGATATTTTATTATCTTTTGAATAAAATTCTACCTTATTTATGTTAAATTGTATTTTGTAGGTAAAACTTTATGTTTAATGAAGAAATGAAGAAAATAATACAAAATAGTGAGAAAATGGCAAAATCCAAAGTACAGGGACTTAATTATTGGAGGCAAAGTTGGGAGATTAAAGTTCGTACTTTGAAAAGTGAATGACTTGCTTTGAAGAAAATAAAACATTAAATGGGCCTCAATTGGACTTTTATTGGATGAATTAAAAGACAAGAATTTGGGGGTAAATTAGGGTGTGTGTATATATATGTGTCTGTGTGCGTGTGCACGCGCGCGTGTGTGTATATATATATATATATATACCTACAGAAAGACAAAGAGCAGAAGGGGCTGAAATTTTATTCATGCAGCAATACGACGGCTTTAGTGAAAGAGGGAAGGAGGGAAGGCATCAATTGCGGCTGGCGAATTGTATAATCTACAACACAAAAGCCAATTGAAGAATTAAAGGAAGAGGGGAAGAAATAGTCAACAATAGCGGTTGAATTTGAAGAATTAAAGGAAGAGGGCAAGAAATAGTCAACAATAGCGGTTGAATTGGAAGAAAACATGGGCTGCTGATTTTACCATTTATATATATTATATATACACAAGCAGAGGTGGCAGCAAAGATACGATGGGAGGAAAGGGTAGGTTTTGATTAATAAATATAAATATTCACGGATTGGAGAAAGCAAGGGACGAAGTTTCACCAGAACTTTCACGTTCCGTCAATTTTTGGTGACGTCTTTCCACTTTTATGTGTTTAAATTCAATATTATGAGTGACTAAATATTTTTATGTTAGGATTGATGATGTAGCTTAGGTTTTTATTATATGTTTAATTTCAAGATTTTCATGTCATTTAAGTGCTTGTTAATTAATTATTGTGGTTTGATGCTTTAATTGTCTGCACAACAATTAATTGATTTAGGGATAATACTGAGATCGAGATATGATGTATAATTCTAGCTCGTGCAATAATAGGCATATAGATTATAAGAGATCGAGAGATAATTATAAGTTATGAGATCTTTGTTGAATTCCTATAGATTAATGCGTTCTTATGTGTGTTAATTTGCATAAAGATATAGTAAGTTCGGGCATATGAATAGAATTAGTTTTGCTTGAGAGAGATTACTAAATACAATAAGTTAATTTGGTCGTTGGCACGTATGAAAAATGACTGAATAATTTGAAATTAAATGTATGATAAATAACATAAGTGAAATCGAAAATCCTAACTATCTCATCACATAATTTTATTCGCAATTTTAGTTTGAGTTCGTTATTTTATTAAATATTTTGTTACTTTATTTATTATAAATTCGCTTAAAAAATAAAATTTGATTTGAT
>CAIGRO010187512.1:0-16180 GCA_903798355.1 Fraxinus baroniana
CTCCACATGTCTCTAATGTTTTCCAATTGGCATGGTCCACCTCCTAGAAGAGATTGGGATACGTCCCGTTGCCTCAGTCGTGGAGGGGAAAATGATGTACTGTTACGGCAATCTCGGCCTCTTTCCATCAACTGCTCCGGCATGTCAATATTACGCTTCTTACCCTCTGTCACGACTGGCATCCTCTCCTCATCCACCACCCTCTTCGTCCAAGGCTCACCCTCCGTTATTAGGGCCATCCGCTCGACCCCCATCAAGTTACCCCCTCTTGCTCCATAGATAACAAGAATGATTTTAATGTATCATCATCTATCCACAACGGTATATTCTGTCACCCTCTCCATCATCCTCTGAGTCACCTCGTAAATCACCCTTTCATCTGCCTACTATATCACCTCGAAGTCTTCTTATGATGACACATCACCACACTTTCAAGGATGTAGACCAGTCGTAGCTTTAATCTGTCCAACACCTAGTCGATCAACTACGGTAGAAGCACCGTCTCCTATCCTTGAAAATACGTCTCATGTAGCCTATTGCTTCTTTGAGTACCGCGAGGAGCTGCTTCGTCACCTGTTATCCTCGATCCAGTCACGAGGGCAAACTCAAACATGGAGAAATGAGTGACCTTTCCCCCGAGGTCAAAATGAAGGGCATCACCATTGACTGACCTAAGCTGGAAAAATAGTAATGCATCAATAATGTATCTAAAGAGCTGTATCTCTCTCAACTGATACAGGGGCCACAAGAAGGAGTGTCGTATGATATCTGCGTGCTGATCATCCAGCAACTCCAACACAGAAATGAAACTGTCAAAGCTATAATTCCACGTACATTTTTTCGCGATCTGTCTCAACTCCACAACTAGATGGTACAGGACCTAAAAAAATTAAATATTAGAACATTCAACAAAAGATAATGGAATAAGCATAATTTCAAAAAATTAAGGGAACCGAATTACAGAAATAAATTAAAAAATTTTAAATTGAAAAAAAAATTATTTATAATATAAAAAAACTAAGAAATTTTAAAATTATTTTCAAAACAAATTAAAGAAAAGGACATTATGAAAATTAAGAATATAAATACTATTTAATTAAAATTGAAAAAACTAAATTAACAAAGAATATAAATATTATATAATTAAAATTTAAAAAAATTAATTTTATCATAACAATAAAAGAATTGAAAATAATTTTAAATTAAAAAGAAAATGAAAAAAAAAAACTTTGGGCTATCTATCTGACGGATTTTTGGTGAGATTAAGCTTCCAAAACGTAAAATATACATATAAATCTCTACTGCACCAAATAATTTACCTAAATAATGAGAAATAAACATTATACTTAACAATTTAAAACACAATAAATGAAAAATCTATCTCATAATCCAAAAAAAATTAACATTGTTGAAGATAATGGCCAGTGTGTGGTGGTCGGAGATGGGTTTGATTGTGAGGATGTTTCTTCGATTGGATCCCGACGATGGACTATGTGAATAATTTGAAATTTATTTTTCCTCTCCTCTCAGACATAAATTCTGCAATTCTATCGCCTTGTACCAATGATGGAGTCTTGATCGTACTAAAATCCTCGTTTTCCTCGTTTTTACTTCTATTTTCATTATCGTTATCATCATTTCCATCACCATCACAATCAAGATCAAGATCATTGAAATGCAATTCATCTTGAAAAAAGCTTAAAATTAAACATTACAATCATATTTTTTTTAATAAAAAGAAGAAATAATAGTATCAGTCAAAGAATTACCATCATTTTGATCGTTTTGCATAGTACGTGTACCTAAATCACAACGAAATGTCTCCGACTCATCATCTAGCAAATTTGGTGGCTCCTTTTTGATACCCGATTGCCATAAATGCTAAACCTTTTGTTAGGGTCTGTAGAGACCTGCCACCTCATCCGCCACGTGTCAAGAGAACTGATTCTCATCAAAACCATGTGGCAGACGAGGTAAATTCGCATGGGACAAAGCGTCTGGAGAGCTGATCACCTTATCCCGAACCGAAGCACACGTTGACAAAAGAACCGAACTCATCCGCAATTCTCAATGGATGCAAAGGCCCGCACTCCACATCATCTATGGTAGAATGCAAACGGTTAACTCAAATACCGTCGTCAGAACATTTAATGCCCGCTAACTTACGGATTGATAGGTTGACGTCCAGGACGGGACGACCTCCTTGAGGATCTGACGCCACGTGTCTATTCATCCAACGGTTCTCCTCTTTCCATCCTTAATATAAATACCCTCACCCTATGTAAGAAGAAGGATTGGACTTCATTCCACTAAATTGGTAACTTTAGGCATTATAATCCTCTCTCTCCCTTAGAAGTATACACCTATAGTTTACTCTCTTTCTAAACCACGTCCCAGCGATTTCTTAACCGTCGACGACCATATTCTGGTTGATTTGAAAGCTGACTTGATCGTCGGAGTGCTCGTGACTATTTCCAACCCCACTGAAAAAGGCCACGAATGACTAATGGCGTGCTATCGTGTGTAGGGGAAGAGCTAACGTGAAGAATTATCTTGTTGGCCATATGTCGAGCCATTTTTTGAGATCAACAAATTGGCAAAGTTTGTAGGAAAGATACTATAACCACGAGTCTTCCCACGAAAAGCTTGTTTAAGTATCCATTGATATTCTCCCTTGAAAAGGGATTGATTCTTGAAAAAGAATTAGAAGTCGTATACTAAACTCTACTCTTAGAAGAAAACCCGTCACTTCAGATCATGAGTTCTAGCGATGAAGAGGCGAATCCAAGGGGAACAAGGGATGTATTTGAAGAAGAGATCATCCGAACTAATGCCACTCACCAACGGCCTTACCAACGGTATAGCAGGGGTGGTCGAATTATCGCACGACTCACTGTCGATCCAGAGAAAAACCTTAACAAATATAAGATGAGCTTTAGAGGTGCCTCTCCTGCCCCAAAATGCATAGCATTCCACTTGACACTTAACAGAGTAGTCGAAGTGTGGTACAACAAGTTGGCACCACTTAGCATAAGGAGCTGGACAAACCTGATGAACACAAATTTAAACCAGTATCTATCAAGGAAAGAGATATAAGCACCAATCCAGTGCTTACAAAACATGAGACAAGCGGTAGGAGAACCCTGAAAAACTACCTCGCCCATTTCACTGACGAAATTACCTATTGTGAACAAGTGACAGATAAGGAGGCCCTCTCAGCTCTGAAGGGAGGACTAAATATAAATACTATATTTTGGAAAGATGTTCGAAGCAAAAGTCCATCAACCTATGACGAGCCGGTAGAAATTATGAAAGTTGAGATCGTCCATAAGGAAATGATTGACCACAGGAATAGGGTGGCGCAAGGACTTCTTCCGCCCTAGAGGTATATCTATAGAGGACCTACATCCCAGATAGTAAGCCAGCAATAGACTTAGGCCGAACAAGCTGTGGCTCCCACTTCGGGACAGGCGTTGGCCACTGCCACGTTGAATGTTGTGCCAATACTGGTTTATGAAAACGTTGGACCCAGCACCAACAACTCGGCCAAGAACACTAGGCAACCCTCAACCTCTAGAAATAGAAGAAGAGATGGTAGAACATGGAATAGGCCTCGGGAGGAGATGCGTCCCTACTGCACTTTTCAATTCTTTCATGGCCACAACATAAGTGAATGTTGAGAAGCAAACATGCCACGGAGAACCGCTACCAGGATGATGCACCAAGGTAAAGCTCTCCGAGAAGAGGAGAGACGAGGCGACACTCACCTCGAAATGACATAAATGATGATGAGAAAGACCTCGAAGTGGACAACACCCTAAAAACGACGTTGTCGCTTCGAATGGGCACCAACCCATTCGAGAAATTGACACAATCATTGGAGGACCTCATGTAGGAGGTGTTACCAGAAACGCTTAAAGGAATTACACCAGGGAGGCAAAGGATCCACCTGTGTTTAGCTACATAGTAAGCCTATCCTAAAGAGGAAGAGCAGTAGAGCCTAATACCATCACTCAGGAAGATACAACAGGTGTGCACTACCCTCACTGGGACACTTTGGTAGTAAGAGCCGTAGTGGCCCTCAATGGACTGAAACGCATGTTGGTGGACAATGGGAGTCCGATCAACATCCTATTTGGTACGACTTATGATAAGATGGTAGTGGATCACGAACTCACACCTATAGCATTATTCCTAGAGGTAAATTTACTTTGGCTGTTGAAATGGGAGCTCCACCCCAAATGGCACATCACTTCATAGAATTCCTAGTTGTTGACCGTCCATCCGCGTACCAAGGGGTGCTGGGAAGACCAGCCCTGAAAGAATTGTGGATGGTCACTTCCATACATCACCTGTGCATAAAATTCCCTACTGAATGAGGAATAGCTATTGTCTGAGGCGATCAGATGAGTTCTAGAGAATGTTACCTTAATTTCTTGAGAAAGGCCGAACTGCGAGGAGTCAACTTGGTTCTCCTCGATGTAGAAACGTTGGAGGCCCCTGAAGAAGGGTAACCTCCGGTGCAAGATGTCGAAATGGCAGAAGCCTAACCTGAATAACCCTGGATGAGTTGGACCATAGGATGATTGAATCACAATCGCAAACTGCCCCAATGGAGGAACTGAAAAGTTTCCCAGTGGACCATCAAGACATTTCTAAGGCCTTGAAGGTCGGGAAAGAACTAGAAGAAGGAGCATAGGAAGAGCTAAAAAACTTCCTTCGAAAGTTATGAGTAAGGCTGGACAAAAGTCCCGAACCGAACCAAATCAAATCGAGGGGTTCTTCATAATTTAAATACCCGAATGGGTACCCGAATCGAGAATCGATGGGTTTGGGTCTGATCTCGGGTCTAGACCAAGAACCAAAGAACCGAAACTAAATAATTTTTTTATTGAATTAATTAAATTAAATTATTTTATCTAAATAAATTAGCAAATTAATTAAATAAATCAGATCATTTTATAATTTTAATTTTAAAGCCCAAATCATTTTAAAACCCGTTAACCCATTTTGAAGACAATAAATAGTGGAATTTAGGATCCATTTACAAGTTTTGTAAAGATTATGGATCTCCGCCATAATTAAGTACTCATTTATACATCTAATCTATTTAAGAACTATACAATTTTTGTTTTTATAATTGTGTTCAAGCAGTTGATGATAAATCAAATAGTTGGTGATTTATATTTCATTTTCTTTATGCATTGCAGGCAGATTGTTTGAAGTAAATAAATTATTGATATGGATCACCAACATTTTAATATTAATATCTACTTTTTGGTATTTATATGCACTGAATTAATGTTATTCCACAACTAGTTATTTATATATTTTTGAATTGGGCTACATTAATTTGTAAAAGTTACGAATGAAATGTCATTAGTTATATTTGTGTAGTGTTTATGTAAATGTTAAAAAAATTAATTATGGTACGGAACCGAACCCAAACGGTTCCATATTTATATTTGGACCCGACGATTCCATTTATTAAATACCCGAAAATTTTGGAACCGAACCGACCCACGGCAAGCCCTAGGTATGAGGCCTTGAAAGAATAAGTACAAAAACTGATCAGTAATGGCTTTACTAGAGAGGCCATATATCTGAAGTGAATTTCAAATCATGTGCTTGTGAAGAAACACAATGGAAAATGGAGGGTCTGCATTGACTTCTCCAACCTTAATCATGCCTGCCCAAAGGATAGTTTCCCGCTTCCGCGAATAGACCAATTGGTAGATTCATCTGCTGGGCACGAGTTGTTTAGCATCATGGATGCTTACTTTGGCTGCAATCAGATTCTCATGTACCCAGGCGATGAGGTTAACACATTCTTCATCACTGACAGGGGCCTGTATTGTTATAAGATGATGCATTTTGGCTTAAAGAATGCAAGGACCACCTATCAGAGATTGGTCAATAAGATGTCACCGATTAGCTCAGTAAGACGATGGAAGTATACGTTAATGACATGCTTGTAAGGAGCCTCCAAGCCCGGGATCATATAAAGCATCTAGACGAAGCCTTTCAGGTACTCAGGAGATATTATATGAGGCTGAATCCTCTCAAATGTGCTTTCGGTATAGCTTCCTGTAAATTCTTAGGCTATATTGTGAATCAGATGAGAATCGAGGCCAATCCAAAAAAAGATCAAGGCTTTGGTTGAAATGAGATCACCACAGAAACCCAAAGAAGTGCAATGACTTATTGGCAGAATAGTCGTACTCAATCGGTTCATCTCAAGAGCCACTACAAAGTGTTTGCCCTTCTTCAAGGTTCTTAAAGGGGAGAAAAAGGTTCCAATGGACCCCAGAGTGCGAAGAGGAGTTTCAGGAATTGAAAAACTACCAAGGACGAACACCTCTCCTAAGTAAGCCAAAGGAAGGAGAACCTTTGCTGCTTTATTTGGCAGTGGCCTAGGATTTAATCAGCTTAGTCCTTGTGAGAGAAGAAGATACGCACTAGTTTCCAATTTACTATGGAAGTAGAGCTTTGTTGCTGGCCGAAGTGCGTTATCCAAACATGGAAAAACTAGCTCTTTCTTTTATCACCGCATCTCGATAGCGAGGCCATATTTTCAGGCCTACAGTATTCATGTTTTGACAAATTTCCCACTGAAACAAGTCCTTCAGAAGCTAGACGCCTCGGGGAGGCTATTGAAATGGGCATTGGAGCTTAGTGAGTTTGACATAACGTATATGCTCATGATGGTGATTAATGGTTAGGCCCTAGCCGATTTTATTGCGAAATTGACTAAAGTCCCTGAGGTTGAAGTGAACATGGAGCCAATAGAGCCTCCCACCTAGAGTCTTTTGGTGGATGGCTCCAACAATGTGGCCGAGTACAAAGTTATCCTAGCTGGACTTCGCTAGCCAGAGAGCTGCAAGTGAAAATGTTGATTATCAACAGTGATTCACAGTTGGTAGTGAATCAAGTCAATGGGAACTTTGTGGCTAGAGACAAACACATGGCATCGTATCTGAATCTGGTCGTGGACTCTCTTCCCAACTTTGAGAAGTTCGAACTCATACAAGTACCATGCCACAAAAACTCCTATGCAGACGCTCTATCAAAACTGGCTAGTAGCAAGGATTCAGAGCTCCTCAAAATAGTACCTATTAAGCACCTCGTCAGACCCTCAATTAAGAAAGGAGGAAGAACTAATGTAGATTGAAAGTGCTCCGCTATGGATGCAACCTATCTTGGCCTACCTAATAGAGCAGACCTTACCATATGATGAAACTGAAGCTTAACGACTTCGAAGAAGAGCTACTAACTTCATCCTATCAGACGGAGTTCTTTACAAGCGATGGTTTTCATCCCCCTCCTTAGATACATAGGAGGGGAAGACGCAAACTGCATCCTGAAGAAAATTCATGAAGGGGTTTGTGGGAACCACTCCGGAGGACCGACTCTAGCCCACAAGGTGCTTAGATAGGGATATTACTGGCCTACCCCGAAAAGAGATGCAATAGAATTCTTGTGCAAGTGTAAGAAATGCCAGCGCTTCTCCAATGTGCATAGGCAACCCTCTAAACAACTCACTATTGTAAATGGCCAAGAGCCCTTTGCCGTTTACCAAATGGGGAGTGGATTTCATTGGCCCTCTGTTAAAAGAAAAAGAAAGTGCTCGCTTCGTCATTGTTGCTATTGACTACTTCACAAAATGGGTTAAGGCGGAGCCATTGTCTAAAATCATCGAGACAAACACTTCCAAGTTCCTCTGGAAGAACACTATATGCAGGTTCGCCTTACCTCATTCCTTAGTTTCAGATAATGGCAAAGAGTTCGATAATAATAAGAACCAGGGAACCTGTATAAGAACAACTTGTAAAACTATGATTTTAGACAATGGAAGTTAAATGCTTCAAAAGGGGTCTGGGCTAACGAACGTCCCCGATTCCTCTCGGCCATAAGAACAACTTACAAAATGACAACTGGGGAAACTCCATTCTTGCTGCATCCATTTCAACGTGGTGACAATGATGATATGATGAGGCTTGAGCTTGAATTCCTCAAGGAGAAGAGAGACGACTCTCAAGTCAAGTTCGCTTCCTACCAACGCAAGATGATGCGCTACTACAATGCTAAAGTGAAGAAGAGGGCCTTTCACATTGGCTACCTGGTGCTTCGAAAGGTTTTCCCATCATCTAAAGATCCGAGCACAGGAACGCTGGGGCTAAATTGGGAAGGTCCATAGTGAATTGCTGAAGAGGTGAGGCCTGGAACCTACAGAATTGAAAATCTGGAAGGGAAAATGATGCATCACCCCTAGAACATCGAGCACCTAAGGAAGTACTACCAGTAAAGAATTTGTAACTTTAAATATTGCTATAAAATAAATGACCTAGTTTTTGTTTCCACTTCTCTTTTACACAAGATCATCTCAACCTAGGAAATCTTCCTAGTCAAAGGTGGTATGGGTGCCATCTCTGATGAGCTGATCATGTTCCCTCATGTTAACAGCCTTGTCGATGTGCTAACCCCTAAAGGGATCACTTTTGCCAAGAAGTCTGCCTAGTCAAAGATGGTGCGGGTACCATCTCCGATGAAACAGGATGCGTTTTCACACATAGCAGCCTTGTCAAAGTGCGGATGCCCACATGGGGTCACCTCAACTAAATGATACCCACTGCGTCAGAAGATGTGTGGGTCCCTTTTCTGGCGAAGTGATTATAACAGTTCATTAGCTTCTTCTATTTTCTTAAGTGGTTAAGGTTAGCCGATGCGATTATACTTAACAGTTCATTGGCTTTTTCCATTTTCTTAAGTGGTTAAGGATTATTTGAAGTGACTAAGTTTAAGGTGAAGTCTTACTTGTTTACTCTATACAATTGGAACGAAGTGACAACACTTGGAGGAAAATTTCATTAATTACAAATCAGGCTAAAGCCATTACAAAGGAAAGAAAAGTACAAAAGTTCTAATCTACGTTTACAATTGCCCCAGCCCCAACTTCCTCCTGGGTAGCCTCCTTTTCTTCTTCGGTCACTGGCCGACCTCCGGTAGGGCCATCGAACTCCTCCAAAAAGGCGATATCCTGCTCTGGATGCCTCTTTCACAGATGAGAGATAATCTCTTTGGCACTCCATGAAGTCCAGTAGTTGGCAAAGTCATTGTATTCCAACGTTTTGTCGAAGTTATCCTTGTAATTTTGGACTGTCGCCTCTTCCACTGTCTTTGTCTCGGCCTTTAGGGACTTAATCTCGTCTGCTTGGGCTTTAGAGAGCATTCTTAGCTCAGTCTTTTCCTTGTTGACCTCCACTAGGGCTTCAGAGATGATCCGCTGGTGCTAATTGGACTGAGCGACCCTCTTAGTAAGTGCGGCCACTTGAGAAAGTGACTCATGGAGCTCATTTTTTAGCCGATTAACTTGAATCTCAGCTAAGTCCAGTTTCACCTCGGACTCCATCCGTTTTTCCTCAACCTCCCGCCTCGCCTTTTTCACCTCCTCCTAGTTGCCCAAAGCCTCAACACTCCGCTCTAATTCTTCATTTTTCTTACAAAGGCCCCGGACCAGGTCTTTTGCCATAATGCACATACTTAGTGCCCTGGCCACACAGACGTTGTTGGTAACCAAGAGGTTATCTATCTTGTACGAGACGGTGTGATCTTGCTAGTCCATGGTCTAATACTTACTGTGGACTCGAGTGACGGCAGTGGTTTCAGGAGGCAGCATCTCCAATACTGCATTGGGGACATCATCATCTTTGATCCCCAAAAATTTATAGCTTTGTCTCAAGCCGAGGTATTCGCAGGCCTCTTAAGCCTCTTCTTAGTCGGCCCCTCAACCAAGAAAGTTGTAACTGGCATGATGGCCTTTGGAATTGCAGAGGGGGCTGCGACGATCACCCCGAATTAAGTTAGAGGAAGGGAGAAGTCTTCACTGTGGGAGCAGAAGTGGAGGCCCTTGTCGGGCTGACCTTTTTTCTTTTAACGATGGAGGCTCATTCATCTGCCTCTTCCTCCTCAGTGGGCTGCTAAGCCTTATTGAGGGAAAACAGCCTCTCAATCTAGTTCTTATAAGCAGTCGAGCTCGTTTTGAGCATCTTCGCCTCCGCGACACTCCGACCGATCGTGGTGAAGTCCAGTCTCAGAGGCTTCTTCTTATCAAAGTTACCTGCAAAAGATAATATTGCTAAGTATTTTTTGGAGAGAAGAAATATTTAAAGAATGGCCTAGCTGAAATCCTTACTTTAGGTCGCCATTAATCCATGGAGAATGAAGCTGGTATTCTTGTTGATTAGATCACTATAGTCCTCTTCGGGAGAGGCGTTTGGTAGAGCTGGCTTATGATGCCCCACTCCTTCTCTAATATCTCGCACCTCGAAAGAGAGCCTACAAACGACAAATATTAAGACCATAAGAAAATTGCTTAAGATAAATCACTCTGAGAAAAAGAGCTTACTAGTTGTGGAGTATGACATGGGGACAGTAAGAGGAGCCATGGGGTTACCTTCCATAGTGTCCCATCTCCCGACTGCCCAGAACCAGGAACTCTTCCATCCATTGATCGAAGTGAGTAGGCTGACTACGAACGGAGAGTGGGATCCCTAAAGTGCCAAGTAATACCAACCCTTGCTCTTTCACCCCTAGCTACACCCTTCGAGAAATAAAAGGAGTGGAACATATTGAAAGGCTTGTCCATCCCTATGCTGCCCCGAGCCACAGCATCCACGAACCAACCATTTATGACCATGAGTTCGGGTTGAACTGGGTCGGAGCCAGCTCGTAGGAACGCAGGACTAACCTAAAGAAGGGATGGAAAGGAAGTCTAAGGCCAGCCCGGAACAAATTCTCACTTACTGCTCCACATCCCGACCTCGGGCAGCAGGCTCTCTCATTCGGTTTGGGCAAGATTAGTTCTACATTATCCGGTATCCTAAAGACCCTCATGCATTTCTCTAGGGTCTCCGAGGTGGCCTTGGAAGGGTATTTGGAGGCCCCTAATTGGATTGAGGTATCAACTGGAGAGGCGGATGCCTCCATATATTCTCTCCGGCCCTACCCAGCTCGTTCGGAGTAATGACTATGGGATCCCTAAGTTCAGAACTCTCCTCAAAGCTCACCATCGCATCAACAGATTGTTTGGCGACAATTCCAAGGATTTTGGAAGTTTTTTTTTTTTTTTTGAAGAAAAATGTGAAGAAAGTAAAAAGATCTAAACCTTTGGTTTGAATGTTTAAAATACGCCTTTTGGTTTTAACGTAATTGATGGATTATAGGTGGACAGTCCAGATCGAAACATGAGAACATCTAATGGTGAGGGTTCGTTCACCACGCATATATAAAGGGTTGTAAACCCGCCTTTTCACCTTTTTCACCCCATGTTTTCTTTTTTCGACATGCAATTCCATTCCTTCTCATTTTTAGGTGTTCCATCATTAGGGGTTCTTAGTTTTTTTGCTTAAGTTTCTGCTTTCATCGAGTCATTTCTTCCATCCTTTTTATTTTAAATGGCTTCTTCTTCAAGAAAGAATGTGGCAGAGGGGTCGTACAGGGTTGACATCGCTTTAATAAGTGCTGAGGTGGGCGTTCCTCCTGTGATCCCTACTGAGCAGATCATGGAGGCGATGGTGGGCCCTCATAGTACATGGATGATGTAGGAGGGCCCCATTGATTATATCGTTAGGTGGGGGGCCTCATTATGGCCAATGATTATAAAGGAGAGTGAGTTGGATACCTAGTGCCAACCCCAGATGAGAGAGCCTATTTTCCCAAGTAGGGGTGTGTTGCCGTGAGCGAGGCTATATTAGTTTGAGAGGGAGGATAAGGCCGCCTCTGTACCATTTCTTCAGATTCATCCTTTGGCACTATAACTTAGCTCCTACCCAACTAGTTCCAAATGCATATATCTAAATGGTAAGGGCTTTCCTTCTTTGGAAGGAGGTCACTCTTGGGAAGGATATGCCCCCTTACGTTTTTCGGACCATCTTTCAGCCCTGAACGTTTATCCTTGTAATTTTGGACTGTCGTCTCTTCCGCTGTCTTTGTCTCGGCCTTTAGGGACTCAATCTCCTTTTCTTGGGCTTCAGAGAGTATTCTTAGGTCAGTCTTTTCCTTGTTGACCTCCACTAGGGCTTTAGAGGTGATCCGCTGGTGCTAATTGGACTGAGCGACCCTCTTGGTAAGTGCGGCCACTTGAGAAAGTGACTCATGGAGCTCATTTTTTAGCTGATTAATTTGAATCTCAGCAAAGTCCAGTTTCACCTCGGACTCCATCCATTTTTTCTCAGCCTCCCGCCTCACCTTTTTCACCTCCTCCTAGTTGCCCGAAGCCTCAACCCTCCGCTCTAATTCTTCATTTTTCTTACAAAGGCCCCGGACCAGGTCTTTTGCCATAATGCACATACTTAGTGCCCTGGCCACACAGACGTTGTTGGCAACCAAGAGGTCATCTATCTTGTACGAGATGGTGTGATCTTGCTAGTCCCTGGTCCAATACTTGCTGTGGACTCGGGCGACGGCAGTGGGTGGAGCGACTGTAAAAGGTGGTACTGCATGAACCCTTGGGGTCTACATTCTCCTTTCATCTGGGAGATCCCTACCTCCATTAAGAATTGTAAGTCATCATGGTTCTAGGTTATAGGTCGCTGGTAGATGATAGAAGAGGATGTGGTCCTAGAGATTACCGTACCGATCCAGTACCACGAGTACAGTGATTCGAGCCCCCCTTTTAGTACTTTATCTTGTTCGCTTGTTTCTTGAGATTGCCTAATGCAAGTTTTGTGCAAGTACAGTTAATCGGTTTGAGCTCGAACGTTCGCAGTGGGCTGTGATAAAGGTAATATACGAGCTTTCCTTAGAGAAGAGGTACTTTAAGAACGTCATCAGTAAATGGAACCTTTTTGTCACTCATCTGCTGATGCCTACCAAGGGTAAGTCAAGGTGATTTGGTGTTTTTACTTGTTTTTGTTAATGGCATGACTTCTCAGAATCCATGTTTGCTTGCAAGTTAGCACGACAAAAAGGAGCACTCGGGCCCGTATATCCAAGATAAACCCACCACCACATCCAGAAAAGAAAAGAAAGGATAAAAGATGAAGGATAAAAAGGCGGAAGCCTCGCTGAAGAGGGCCCCAAAAGAAAAATGGCGATATCCAAGAACACCGACCTCGACCCCCCTCCCAAGCATCAAACTACTCTTAGGGAGTCACTTAAGCGACCCATTCTTGTGGAGCCAATCTCCTCCATGAAAATTGTTAAAGCATAGGAGACTATCAAGGAAGGGGCTAACTTAGTGAGGAAAAAGAGGGGGAAGGAAATAAGTGTCTCATTTGAGGAAAAAGCCTAAAATTTCTTGGGTGGGCGGCCGAATGAAATCGCCTCGACGGTTATGGAGATGCTCCCCACAGAGGTCCAGGGAGCAGCGAAGCTCCAGAAGATTGGTTCGTCAGCCTTGGAGGCTGCCGAAAAAGAGAAGGGGGAGCTGAAGGCTCTAGTTACTGAGCTTAATGCTAAAGTTTCCAACTTTGATGAGAAACTAAAGAGGGCCGAAAAGGCATCGGTGGATTATTATGTTGCCCATTTCCATGAAACTGCCGAATATGAGGGGCTCGAGATCCACTAGAGGAGGTCGCCCATAATGAGGTTTTCGATAAACTTTTCGAGCTCCATCCCCAACTGGACTTGGCTACTGTGAAGAGAAAGTTCTTTCCTGCTGAGCCTTTTACTCCTGCCAATTAGTTTGAGGATTCGGTGGAGGAGGTCGACGTTCCCAAAGGGAAAATCAGTAGGGCAAAGCTGCCTCTTAGGATAGGCCTTATTGCTGTATTCGTTTATTGGTTTCCCTTCTTTTGTAATTGAATTTTGATTGAACTTTGACTTAATATAAGTGAATTTTTCGTTATTTGCTATCCTTGTTGTCTTACGAGCTCACTATACATGGATTTGATCTATCTAATGGGCTCTGTATCTTAACCTCGCAATGAATTCGTAACGTATAAGATGAGCTTGCCATAATAGCCACAAACGAGCTCGTCACACTTGAAAACATCAAATGTGTAATATGGGCTCACCATAATGAATTCTTTGTGGACTGATAATTAGTGAGCCAGACATTTACGAACTAATAAGTGCAATTAATTTATGTCATGGGCTCGCCGTACTTTTAACAATTAATTTAAGATATGGGCTCGCCATACTAACAGTTAATTAAATGATGTGGGGTCGCCATATTTTGACAAAGGAACAATATATACATCAGGTATTAAGAATCATTCATTTCAAAAATACAAAAAAAAAGTTTCAAATTTCAAAAATCTGGTTTTTTTAAATTTTAATTTATGAAATAATAAATCTCCGCCATACTTTTTTGTGTATAGTTGACATGTTTTTTGACCTTTTGATTGTTACATGTGACTATTAATATAAAATGTGACATGTAAATTTGAACCATGAGACAAAGCAAGTAAACAACATGTGACATGTTAATATGGATACACGTATATATTGATTTGTCACCTATAAAAAATGACTGACTTATAAGTCAATTGTGACCTTAACAACTCATAACTCATTCATTGTAAATTAGTCACGAATCAAAATTTTATAGGTCACAGATTATTCATCGGTCACGAATCAAAAATCTTATTGGTCACAACTCATTTTAAGTCAATTCAAAAATCTTATAAGTCACAATTTGTTCGTCGGTCACAAATAAAATATTTATACATCACAATTTTTTTATCAGTCACAAATTACAAATATTATAAGTCACGAATTATAGACAGTCACAAACTAACAAATTTTTGTCCCACATTCTCTTTTGGTTGATAATTTCATATGTCACAGATTATTTCTCGATCACGAATCAAAAAATTTATAGGTCACAGATTATTTATCAATTTCACAAATCGGTTATAACTTAATAAATTGTGAGTCACAATCACAATTTTTAGGTTACAAATTATTAATTTGTCAAAATTAACCAATTATTGGTCACAATTAACCAAATAACTGGTCACGGACACCACTTCCATCTCATCCCACCCATGACCACCGTTACGACACCGCACACAGCAACACCTTCAAACACCATCACTGCACCACAACGCACACCTCCACCTCCAGATCACAAATCCTTAATTCTAAGCCGAAGTAGAACATCTACTACTCCATTTTCATTTCTTAGGTTCGTAAAATTGAGATAATTAAAGCAACAAAATATGACTCAAAGTAGACTTTTAATTAACAATAATGATTTTAAAAAGCATTTTTGAAAAAAACGAATTAGAAAAAGAAAAAAAATATGAGATGGAATTAGTAGACAAATTGAACGAACATTTCATATTATCTGTGGAAACCATCTCTACGGTTGTCTGGCCACTGCTTAATTTTCTTGGAATTCCTTTGATTATAGTGATAATCCAAGAAAAATAAAGCTTTTTCTTTATGCACTGTTGCAATAGTGTGAGCACCCAAAATCAACTCACCTATATTACACCAACAAATGCAAAATACAGGTTCATATGATCATGTTTTGTAAACATAAGAGAAGGCTCATATCAAGTGTAAAATTTAAAAGGTAGTTACAGGGAATAGCCAAATCGAAGAAAAAATAGAGAATACAAAAGAGTTGAAATTGATTTGGGGCAAATTCTTAAGCTGCCATAAGCCAGCCCTTGCAAAAATCAAGGGGGCGGCAAGTATTGATTCACCCCGAATCTTAATATATTAATCTCAATCTTCAATCTTCTCTCTAAACTACGACAAGAGAAAATCCCACTCAACCCTCCCTCTTTGTAATCACAGTCCCATTTATCTCAATTTTTTTCCTCTCAAAAGTCAATTAAGAAAATTGGCTACAGATTTCGGCTGTAGTATTATTAGGGTTTCAGTAGGAATAGGAGTTTCAATATACTCTATATAAGGGCAGATCGGTACCACTGAAGGAAAAATGACTTTAAAATAAAAATACAATTATTTGGCTGATTGTGACAGCGACGAGAGAAAGGAGAGCAACGAGAGAGAAAACGGGTTTGGGGAAAGTGTAAAACACATACAAAAAAAAAAAAACTCACCACCGCGTTCTACACCGCTGTAGCCACGATCTGCATTGGTCACAGCTTCGAGTGCCAACGTCGTCGATGAGGGAAAAGAGAGAAGACAGAGACGGAGATGAGAGAAAAACGGTGAGGGTAGATATAGAGTAGTGAAAATGAAAAATGATTAATTTGAATTT
>CAIGRO010187535.1:0-10976 GCA_903798355.1 Fraxinus baroniana
AAAAAAAAAAAAAAAGGATTTGTAACATTTTCACCCGCAAAACCCATAAAACATTGTTTATATAAATACATATATATTTCTTAAGCACATAAGCTAAGCACTAGGTGACGTTTGGCTCTCAGTGCAAGTCCACGTTTTCAATTCACTAGGGTGATTCGAGATTATATATATAGCCTCCGTTTGGTGGAGATTTAAATAAGATTTTTAGAAAAATTTGATAAAAGTTGATAAAATGTGTAGTTTAAAGTTGTGGATCTCATAAAATACGTAACTAAAATTAATATTTGATTAAATTAAAATCTGGATTTTAATCCTTTGGCAAAATATTGTGATAAAAACTCTGGCACCAAGAATATTCTTTTAACTGTCATAACTAACTTTTAAAAACAGGCCTCCCACTTCCCTAATAAAGAAAGAAGAAATGTCCCACATTATTGCCAGAGAAAAACATGGTATGCCTTTGATAATGCCAATACATTATACACAGGTTGTCCACAAACATGAATGCATGTTGTAATAAAGACCTTAAAACAAGCAAATAGGTTGCTATCCACCACTATATAGTCTCTTGCTTTGGCTGATTTTCATTTCAGCCTCGTAACAAAGTTCGTTCCGTTTTCCGTTTCCAAGTTTCTCTACTTCTTTATCAAGTTCTCTGCTCGCTCAATCTTCCCACCAATCTAGATAACATCATGGGAGGCTGCGCGGGCAAACCCAAGGACTTGGATCTCGACGAGGCATCAGCCCCTGTTGAAGCATCGGCCACACCTGAGAAGGAGGAGACCGAGATCGAGAACGTTCCTCAGGTAACCACGGCAAGAATTTCTCTTTTGCTTATCCGTATCTCAATGAGTTCAAATCAAGGCTCTTATAAGAGTTAAGATTCTTGGAAAGCTAGGGATTATAGTTGACATCAATTCAGAAACAAACAAAGCAGATGATCCTAATCTAGATTGAATAATAATTCTTGGAAACCTAAGGTTTATGTTGTTTTCTTATTATCAATAATTGCAGGAGAAGAAAGATGATGAGACTAAGGAAGAACCTTTAGTAGAAATTTCCGAACCAGCTCCAGAGGCCGCGAAAATCGAGGAAGTAACTGCAGCAACTGAGGCAAAATCGATTCTTGAAGAAAATGTGCAGGTCGAGGCAGAGAAACCAGCAGAGGCGGTAGAGGTGGCCAAGGAGGAGAAAAAAGAGGTAGAAGAAACTATTGCTGCATCAGAGAAATCGAAAGTCGAGGCTGCTGCTCCAAAATCTGAGGAGAAAAGTGAGGCATAAGGTGTAAGATTCATGCTGTATTGTTATCACAATGATAGATATTTGTTGAGGATCATGTAATAAAATTTATAAAAGAAATAGACATATATATTAAAATTATTTGTACTCATTTTGCATTAACACGATTTTCTGCATTCCTGATATTAAATTATAATTTCATACCTTGTGGCAGAGAACCGATTACTCGAGTTCGAGAATTGGGATATCCAGATTTGGAAGCTAAAACGGCTTTATTATTCTCTTTTACCCAAAGTGCTCTCTGAGCGACCTTCACACAACTTTAATAAAATTGAAGAGATGTTAAATGATTTGATGATTTTGAATTTTAGTTTTGGGTAGTGTGAAAGTCCAATGCAACTTTAATGTCAAGATTTATTGTAAGATGATATTTGTACACCTTGATTGACAATTGATGACGTGAAAGTATTATAATGATTAGATTAAATGTGTAAAATGTAAATGATGATGTGAGATTGTGTTGATGCAAATTCGGTCTGATGAGCGTAAATCAAGACGTACGTGTTGTAAGATTGTTTAATGTATTTGTCATAAGTTAGATATAAAGATTTAAGAGAAATGCTCCACGTATAGGAGCATTTCTTCACAAGGGGTCACAGGCCCCTCACTATAGAGGGCCCCACCATTTAAAAAAAATGAATAAAAAAAGGTGGGGCCCCTCACTATGAACCCCATGTGAAGAAATGCTCATGCATGTGGAGCATTTCTCAAGATTTAAAGAGACCGAGAACTTTAATTCACTTTTGAAGATTGAATGACTCCAAACAATACTATGCGAAAATTCAGCTTCCACTTTAGTTTACAAGTATCTAATACTTTTATGTAAACAATTTCAAATTTTTTGAGAACATCTATTTCCCATGTCTCATCAAGATTTTCAGAAGCAGTCCACCAATTACAATCCTTGACACTATGGTCCAGGCTCTACAAAGGTGGGCCAAATTGTACCTGACGCTCTGGACCCACAGCCTGTGCAACTGCCCCCACATGGGTCCTTTTAGATAATTTCATATTAAAAAAACAAGCTGGAAAAAAAATAATAATAATAAATAATAAATTAAAAACTCACTATACCCAAAGGATCTCTCCACCCGTACATCGACCCTTACCAAGTAAATAAAAGAACCTTTAACAAGTCGAAAATGCAAGTATAAGATAGCATTCCACCACTTAGTACCATGACAATATTGTTGTTGTGTCTTCATTTAGAAGAATGAAAACTATCTTATTAAAAAACAACCGTAATTACAGAATGATTTTAGTTGCAGCACTTCAATGGCTACCTTTTCGCCTTCCTTTCAGCTCTGGATCCCTGCAGACACATGAGTGAAACACAATTTCAATTTCAGCGTCTTCATGTTATCAAAATTCATAGTATTAAGGGTAAAGCACAGGTAGTACTTCTCTATATGATCAAGAATAAGAAGCCTTGGTCCGGGAGGTATTTTCACATCTCTGAGAGCACTGAAATCACAATGCCAAATAAAAAGAAATCACTGATATGCACAAACACGATGCATAACAATTAAACTCATTAAGAGCATGTTTGGCTGAGGTTAAAAATAAGTAGAAGTCAAGTTTCTTCTCATTTCCAAGCATGTTTGGATAATTTAGATATTTCTTACATTTTTATTCTGAAATACTCTTACCTTATTTCCTAAATAAGTAATTTATTTTCAAGATCGACTTGTAAGTGAATTTATAACGCTTTAAAAATGTGCTCTAAATCGGCGTACATACCTATCATTCAGCAAAGGCAAAGTGTTGTCTGTCAACAATCCTTTCTTAAAATTCTTCTCATAGTTCTGCAGGCCAAGGCTGCTCAGCATGGATTTTGTTCTCAAGTAATGAACATCTTCAGCTGGTGGTTGTGAAAACTTGTGTCCTAGCTGCATCGACCAATATTTAATTTTCCAGGATATTAGCAAATAGAGATGCCCAAAAAGAAAAAATTATAATGTTATGATCTGGAAAGAAATATCTCTATCCTCCTCAAGATCTGTATTCCATGTCCAAAACTGTTTAAAAGAGCATGGAAACCAAATTCTTCAAACTAAGGAAAATAGAAAGGCAAAGGAATGGAAAATTGGGATACTGATAAATGCATCAAAGAATTTATTTATTTATTTTTTTTTTTTTTTACTACATATAGCGTGTTCACATCCCAGATTGTATTTGGCAAACTTGGAGATGAGAAGAAGGGGCCTGAACGCAATTAAAAGCCACGGTTTCCTCTGCTTAACAATTACCTGGAAAAGTCCACCTTGAACGAGTGCAAAGAAAAGACCAGAAGTAACAGCGTTCATTGCCTGGTTTGGCCCACCCACCCCACTTACTAATGAAAACATGGCCCCAGAACCAAAAGCTGCAACCATACTACAAGGATTGAAAGCAGTCAATCAGCAATTTCAAGAAAAACGACAACCATGACTTGAAGGATTGAAGAAATGAAAATGTAAAAGAATAGCATCAAAATATAAAAGGCTGAAATGAAAATGTTCGTGTAAGGAGAAATAAGCAGATCATAAAAGATAAGGAAAATCTGCGGAGTGTATATTGGTGTCAATAATGTAACTCGGACAAGCTTACAAATTTTCAACTAGCATGATTGACTTGGTCATTTCCCTCCTAATAATACATACATATTCATTGGTGTAAATTTGAAATATAGACCAGAGTTGCATAAAAGTTCTTCCCCATAATAAAAATCCTTTAGATCAAAATCTCTTATTTACTCCCTATGATGCACCGACACAAATGAGTGTGTCCGACACGCGCTAACACGTAATTTTTCAAAAAAGTATTGACATGACACATAGTCAACACGTTGATTAAGTTATTTTAAAATTATTCATTTATATAGTATAAATTTAATTTTATACTAGTTACTAATTTTTCTTGTTGAAATTTTTTAAATATAAGTACTAATTTGTTATTTAATAATAATTTTAAGTTAAAAAAGAAAAAAAAATGATTATGGTAGAGTGTCCGAAGGGTGTCAATATCTGACACGAGTCTGACACATGTCGGACACAGACATGCTATCCTAGTTGAAGTGTCCACGCTACAGACTTTACTCCTTTATATTGGTTCTAGTGTTTAGTAGCCTGTAGACATGCACCCGTTATTACTTTATAAAAATGGAAGAAGGAAGAAATAAGGTGGCTAGTTGGATTATATGAAACTGCCACAGAAATTAAAATTTTGGCAAGCATATATGGGAGACTAGCAATTGCAATTCGACATCAAAAAGACAAATCTAAGACTAAAAGAAGCAAAGAGGGGAAAATCCATCAACATGCACTTAAATCATTCTGAGGATACATATGCTCTTTCAGTGAACACATTTGAAGCTGCTATGTGCTAAGCATATTACAATATTACTAAACATACCTTGTTCAACATCTCAGACGATTAAATGGATCCTAGTTAGATAAAAC
Organism: Fraxinus baroniana; assembly: GCA_903798355.1. Lineage (NCBI taxonomy): Eukaryota > Viridiplantae > Streptophyta > Magnoliopsida > Lamiales > Oleaceae > Fraxinus > Fraxinus baroniana. The sequence goes on from CAIGRO010187535.1 coordinate 4,740, forward strand.
TATTACATAACATGACAGAAACAGAACAGTCATGTTTTGAGAAATGTAGAAGCTACTGTAACTTTTAATGTTCTATGATACCAACCACAACACTACATGCAATTGCTGAATATTCATGTGAAAATTAAAAAATTTGTTATCAGGCATCGTCAAGCAATCATCTTTGGACATATGAATGAACACCCGTATATGAACATACGCAAGAATACCATCCAGGAAGCAGGATGTAGACACTTGTTCACGTGACTAAATATTAACAAAGAATTTCATTGAAAATAGTAATATGCAAACTTTACAGGTTAATATCAAATGATTATCACCCATAAAAAATCTATTAACTTCACAAAAAAACTAATTTCCTGAATGCTCAGAGATGAGGAGAGACACGAGAAAGAGAAGTGCACAAAATCAAAATGTCTACTTTTAGGTAAATAAGGTGTTGAATCTGTTGATTCGCAGAGTCGGCTTTCTTTATTAATGAGCCTTTTCCCTCCTGTCTCCAATTTCACATGCACGCATATCACAAGTACAAAGGAATGATGCATTGAGTAAACTTGCCTAGATTGAACATCCTCCTTGCCTCTCAGTCTTTTCATGACACAAGAAATTCCAGCATTGACACCAGTCATGACAGCAAAATTGCGGGCTTGTATCAAGGGACCTCCGGCAAGAGCCTGCAGGCATAAAGGAGAGTAAGACCTTCTTATCACTTGACATAATACCTAATTGAACACACATTCGTTGATTACAGAAAGAGGCGTATTAAGTATAGCTGACACTAAAATCTTTGGCATAAATGTTTTGGTTTAATGGCCGATTGGCTTCACATATAAGCTATAACACTCATTTTCAACTAACGTTATCTAAAAATTTACAACGCCACAAAGCTTTCTACAATAATAGGGTGTTTGGTGTAGATTAAAATCAGATTTTTAGTAGATTGTGATACAAGTTTTTGAAATGAGTAGTTGAAAAGATGTGGGACCATGAAACATGTTGTTGACATTGATTGTTTGACTTTAACTTATATTAAAATCAGATTTTAATCCGGTTCAAACATGCCCTAAATATCAACGGCTCGCAATCCAAAAATTCAATCTAAAGGTGGAAGACATAAAATTGCAAATCTATTTCTAATCCCCACTCCAGAAACCCCAATACTACTGTAGAAAAGGAAATTTTGAAACCAAAACTTGAGGCAATATAGCAGTCTGTAAGGCTTAACAATACCAAATCCACAACACCTACAAGCATCAAAAACCATTCCTTACCAATGTGTATATGTATACAATTACTCATACATCTATTACACACAAATAAATATAATCTTTAATTGAAAAAACATTAGTCTTTAAGGCTTAACAATACCAAATTCACAAAACACACAAACATGAGCTAACCCAAACCGTCCAAAACCATTCCAAACCAATCATTACACACGAATAAATATACACGAGAACAAACAGAAAAGTGGAAAAAATTGACCTGGGCTTGTTTAAGCGACGCCATAGCTTTTGGGTTCAAGTTAACAGCCTCAGTCGGAGGCGTAAACAAGGAGGTTGAGTCACCCGTTAGAGTTCCCATGAAGGCGCCTATGGCGGCACCCTGGGCGGCGCTGGTGGTAGTGACGACGGCGGCCTCCACAGGTAACGACTGCTTGGCTAACCACCCCTTAAATCCAGTCTCCAGTTCCTTGAACTTGGCCTGCAAAACTAAAATTGGGTTCTGCGCATCTCCCTGACCCATAATTCCACCGGCCTTGGTTTGAATTTCCATCACCACAACTCTTTGCTTACTTTCACCCATAATTTGGTAAAAAAAAAAAATGTTTTACTTTCTATCAATTTGTGTGGGCGATTTTAGGCTTTGAACTTTGTAGGGGAGGTGCAGGGGCTATTTCAGTTTAGAATGCATTTTTTGAATGTTGAACCCAACTTGAGACCCAACTGCCCCATCCGTAGAATGCATTTTTTGAAGGGAAAATTACGCCAGGTACGGCTCTAATGCTAAAAAATTGATTAATACACTTGGCATCTTTAATTTTTCCTCCACACATATTTAATACGGTAAAGGAGCATTATTTCCTTGCTGTAAGCCCTGCTCATGCGTAATTATTTCTTTAATTATTATTACCTTGATTAATGTTGATTTATCAATTATATTAATAAAAAAATCAAATTCATCAACAATAGGGACCGCACCAAATTTTCTTATTTTTTTTTCACTCTATTTAAATAAAATATTTATATGGCTCACCGTGTAACATTTGAGTCTCAAAAATCAAAATATCATCATATTTTTTATATTTGATTATATGATTGAAATAATCCAAGTTGATGTAAATAGAATTTTAATAATATTGATTCAAGATGTAATTGACGTTTGTTTGTTAAAATAAATTCTAGCAATCATATTTGACTGGTTATGTTTTTCAATGTTTAAGGTTTTTCAATCAAAAAGATGCATTTTAAATTTTACAATGTATGCTTCAAAAAAATTTGTTTTTGTTTTTAATATTTGAAACAATGGCATGTGAATTGGGGATGCTATTCCTGAATTGATACATTCAAGGTATTTGCAAAAATGAGAATGTGAAAAAAAGTGATATTTTGTCACTTTTTTCTAAAAAAGTCGTAACTTTTGAACGTTTGTCACTTTTTTTAAAAAAAAAAATTGTGTCACTTTTTTTAAAAAAAAAAATTCATCACTTTTTTGAGTTCGTCACTTTTTTTGAATTGTTACTTTTTAAAATTGTCATTTTTTTTAGTTTTTTGTCACCTTTTAAGTTTATCACTTTTTAGAAGATAAAAAAATAATTATTGGTGCTGCACAAATGAATGGTGTTATTTTGGTATTTATCACTTTTTTGAGTCTGTGTCACTTTTTTTGAGTTTATGTCACTTTTTAGAGTGCGTGTCACTTTTTTTTTTTATCACATTTTTTGAGTTTGTCACTTTTTTTAAAAAAAAAAAGTGACATTGTGTCACTTTTTTATTTTACACAATATTTTTTACTTCCTAAAAATTCTTCATATGATTTTAAGGGTATTTTTCAAAACNTCTCTTTTTTTTTTTATCACATTTTTTGAGTTTGTCACTTTTTTTAAAAAAAAAAAGTGACATTGTGTCACTTTTTTATTTTACACAATATTTTTTACTTCCTAAAAATTCTTCATATGATTTTAAGGGTATTTTTCAAAACACCTCTAATTTTAAGGGTATTTTTGTAAGTACCCCAATAAAAAATAAAGAAATTTGACCCAAAAGTTAAGGGCGGGCCAGTGCCCACCCTGGCCTTATTGGGCTCCGCCCTAGAAGCAGAGGAACCGAGCCCAACAGCCAGCAGGGGAACGAGGCTTCAGCCTTCAGGGGCAATGCCAAGAATTTCATAAATGGAGGAAGTTGTTCGAGCAGGTGCGATGAGAAGAATTTCAGATATTGGAGGAAATGTTTGAGGAATGAGGGGTTAAATTAGAGATTGAGCATTTGGATTGGGCCTGCGTCTGTAACTAGGCTTTCTATCTTGGACTGAGATTTAGCCTATAAGGCTATAACTTAAAAATAAAAAAAAAAAAATATTGAATTCAGAAGTTCAGGGGGCCTTACTGGGCTCTGCCCGAGTTTCCCTTTTTTTTTCTTCTTTTATTTTAGAGAGTGTCTAGAGGGATTATTGGTTTTCAACAATTGATTTTCCTGTCGCTATCATCTACAGTGGTCATGAATGGTGAATTCAAATTATGTGTCATTGTCCATAAATGCCTCTCGTCCCAACAAAGTTGATAATTGATTGTGCAGCCCATTTTGGCAATGTCTTCGATGTTGGAGCCGGAGAAGAATGGGAGGCCGATTTCAGATGCGATAGGTGGCGCCGAAAACCTGTCCAATTTCAAAAATGGGGGAAACTACTGTAGATGTGTAAATAGTTGGTAATTCGGATGCGGAACTGGTGCCACTTCACCAAGGCTGCAGGCATAGAAGAAGGCCACGTGTAGAAGCAGGCTATAGGCTGAGTGCAAAGTTGGGCTTCTTCGTTGCTGAAAATTCTCGTCCTCGCCGGCAGCTCACAGACGCACCATAACTTTTCCCAAATACGGTCGAATGCTGTTACGTCAGCAATCGATTATTGAAGGTAGAGCCGGTCGAATCCTGTTACGCTTTGCGATGGAGGATGAAGCGGGAAGAGTAAAACGTGTGGTGGTTGGGGAAAGCACGTGGTAGGTGGGTTTTGTTCCCTACTTTGACGCCAGAGACAAATGGAAGGTAGGAATGGAAAAAGTTGAAAATATCTGGCAATTAATTTTTTGTTGTTTTTGGACCGTTGCAGCCCTGGTCCAAATTCGAATGAAAAGCTGAGAAATAGCAGGCCCAGACAGGCTCATAATGTTTCACTATGACCACTCAATTTTTTTCACCATTTGCACTAATTTTAAAAGTGGTAAAATGGTAACTTTGCATTATATGTATAAACAAAAATTTAAAAAAAAATTAAAATAAAAACTTATTTGAAAATAAATGTTTTTGAAATTTAAAAAAAAAAACTTTTTTTTTATTTTTTAAAATTTATTTTATATATAAAACAAAGTTACCGTTTTACCCCTTTTAAAATTAATGAAAATGGTGAAAAGAAATTGAATGATCAGGAGAATTGTTATATGATATTAGTTGGTCACGGTAAAACGTTATATGAAATTGGGTTGGGTGGCTATGGTTATACTAAGTATAAAGTTTAGTGTTCATAGTGAAACAAAATTAAATTGGATGATTATAGTGACACTAAATATAAAATTAGATGATCATTTGTAGATTTAACCCTCCGTACTAACATTTTTAGACTAACATCAACTATCGTTTTGGTAATGTTTTTAAGAGTATTTTTAAAATAGGGAGTCATATTGATGAACAACCAGCTTTTACAAGTTATTAGGCTCCAGTAAAATGGGTTTTTGGGGAAAAAAATATCAATCATGCGACGTGAATATTAAAGTTGATATAAAATTTGACATAATATCACGTAATGTTCTATAATTGAATAGTTTAAAAATAATCAGTTTTTCCTTCGAATTATCTACTGTTACATACAATTATGTCAAGTTTTCTGTCAAATTTTTTTGGCAAAGTATCTTTATTCAAAAAATATATTTTGGAATAGTGATTTTATAAAGAATGCGTGGTTAAAAAATGGAAGTATTTTGAATTTACGTTTAATATTATTTTATTAGAGAATATGGAATTTAAAAAGAAAAAAAAATTTACATTTTTGATAAAATAGAGCCCAAACATAGATTATTTATGAAATTATACAAACACGTGATTTGTCCTTATTTATAGACATAAAAAATTTTGACCTTTGCTCATATGTTTATGCCAATGCTGGAAAGTGAAATATTTAAATAAAAAACTTGGCAAGCAAAATGAGCAACAATGTTGATTGTAGAAGGGGCAATTTTATTAGAACTTTGTTACTTGTACATTTCTTGACATGATGAAATTTCTCTTGTTGATGAGGGTTTTGTGGGAATTAAAAAAAATCTGAAATGTTCCTGAAAATTTCATCTGTAATACTTAACTGGGATGTACAAGTAGCAAAGTTCATTTTATTATCTGCTGATTTATTTGGATAGAGCTACTTGTACACCCACACGTGCATACATTTGTTTGACTCCTCCTATATGTCAACAATTTAGCTATTGTTTGATGTACATTCTTTCAAAATTCATTTTCAACCACACTTTTTTAATAAAATAATATTTTTCATCACATCAATAATTTTTTCATACTTTTTTAACCACATATTTCTCATCATATCACTATTTAAAATATATTCCTTCCTTAATAATATTCATCAAACATACCCTTAGTCATTGATTGAAAAAAATATCGTTGAGATTAATGTATCGAAATTTGTCAACTCATGTGTATAAATTAAAATGTAAATCATTGTGTTAGCATGGTCTAATTCATTGTCGAACCCTGCTATTGGGCTTGGCTCCCAGTTCAAAGCCAAACCCAAAAATAGGGCGCCTATGTGGCGTCCCTACTCCCCTCCAATAGGGGCCAAGCTCAATATAGCAGGGTTCTTGTCTCAGAATTAAGGGCAATTCACTCAATGTGCCCTCACGATGCATAAAATGAAATTGGCCAAAAATTGGAATAATGTGTGCATATATAAATTAATAAACGGTATTTAAATTGGGAGATTTTTCAATTTAGTCCTTTGACTTGGTCTATTTGGATTTTT
>CAIGRO010187562.1:5739-43308 GCA_903798355.1 Fraxinus baroniana
AAAAAAAAAAAAAAAAAAAAAAAACGTCATCCAACCTCATCACATCTCTAGACTTCCATACACTTGTGGGAGTGGATAAACTTTGATGTTGTGTGCACGTGATTGATCGAAAATCTTCCTAATCCAATCCGTGACACAAAAGCGAAAACTTGCTTAGCGAACTCAAGGCAGCCATGGGGTGGCGATGCTCAGTTTGGTCCTTTGGCTTGTGTGGACACAAGTCGAGTCCGAGCCGGACTCATATTTTTTAAAAAATAATAATAAAATAAGCTAAAAACAAGTCGATTAACAAAGTGAAGATGGGCCAACTCATGAAAACAAATAAAAATGAATAAATTGAACTTGACTCAACTTATGACTCTATTCAATACGAGTCTGAATGGTCCATGGACCGAATCAGGATGATCCGAGTCCATGGGAGGCTGGGCATGTTAGCCACCCCTAATATGGTCCTATCGCGGTTTGCTCAACGTAGCTCAAGTCATGAAGAGGTTGAGCTCGATACTATTTGGCAGAAACACACTTCTCCCAACCTGCATAGCCTCCTACAACTTGTCCAAGGAATCAAAAACCTATAATTACGCAGGTAATTTCAATTATGTTGTGTCTAGCATTTGCAATCCAGCTCAAAAGTATAGCAAAAGGGCAGGCTTTATTTTTCAATTTCTTTTACCTCTGTTGTGGAGAGTGAAAATCACAGCAATATATTCACTCTCGTGTCTACAACAAGACTCTGGGCAAAAAACCAAGTGATATACTATCCTCCAAACCATAATGGCTCTGATCAATTTTCACCTCCTCCTCCTACTTGTCCTCCTTCAGTTCGGCTTACTTCGACAAGTTTCTGGCATTGGAATAAACTACGGCACGATTGGGAACAACCTCCCTTCACCGAAGAGGGTGGCTCAGCTACTCCAATCCACCCTTATTGATAAGATCAAGATATATGACAGCAACCCTGAAATCCTTGAAGCCTTTTCTAATACCGGCATTGACCTCATTGTAGCAGTAGAAAACTCCCATGTCGCAAACATAAGCGCAAACCCTTCAGCTGCCGATCAATGGTTCGCCACTCGGGTTATGCCCTTCATTCCGGCGACCTCCATCGTTGCTATTGCCGTAGGCAATGAGTACTTAACCACAGACGACGATAAGTTGGATCATAATGCTTTACTAAAAGCAATGCAGAATTTGCATTTAGCTTTACTCAGTCGTGGATTAAACCGTAAAATTAAGGTCACAACGCCACATAGTATGGCTGTTCTTGCTTCTTCATTTCCTCCTTCGGCTTCCACTTTTGCCACCATGCTCCTTCCTACGATGACCGCCATTGTAGGGTTCTTAGCAGATACCGGTTCACCATTCATGGTGAATGCATATCCATATTTTGCTTACCGGGACAATCCAACCACAGTTAGTCTAGAATATGCCTTATTAGGCAATGCAACCGCAGTACATGATCCCAAGGGGTATATGTACACTAACATGTTAGATGCACAAATCGATGCAGTTCGATCTGCTATCGGTTCACTAGGATTCGGAAACCGATCAATCAAGATTACGGTTTCAGAATCCGGGTGGCCATCAAAGGGCGATGCAGGTGACATCGCAGCAACACCTGAAAACGCAAGAACCTACAACAGTAGGCTAATCGAACGCGCACAGTCCAATAAAGGGACCCCCATGAAGCCTAAGGAGATTATAGAGATTTTTGTGTTTGCTTTGTTCAACGAAAACAAGAAACAAGGAGGGACCAGTGAGAAAAACTTTGGGATTTTCAATGGGGATGGTTCTAAAGTTTATGATATAGATTTGAGCTGCCAATTTTGTTCAAATAATGCAGATAATAAACTAGGTTTTGGGGAGAAAGGATCCAGTGTGGCAAGGGGTCCTTCTGTATGGTGTGTGGCTAAACCACATGCAGATGATAAGGTTGTTCAGTCTGTGATTGATTTTTGCTGTGGACCAGGAGGAGTTGATTGCAGGGAGATTGATGAAAATGGAGATTGTTTTGCATCTGATAAGATACATGCACACGCATCATATGCCATGAATGCATACTATCAGATGCATGGAAGGAACTACTGGAACTGTGATTTCAAGGGAGCTGGCCTTGTTACCTTCAGTGATCCAAGTAAGTTCATAAAATTTTAATGGTAACTTATAAGTCGAGGTTTTTTAATTCCGATGGGCAAACCTTTAATTGCCGCGCGCCATCTAGCTCTATCTTTTAGAGTTCTGCACCATCTGAGTCATGAAAGCACAAATCTGAGTAACTTATTTTCTTATAAGCAACTATAAACAAGTCCATCTGAGAATGAGTTTGTGTCTTGTTTTCTACTTAAAAGCTTAATCTAAATTTTGCGTTCAACATGTCTCCTGATGTGCGATCAGATATTCATTTTCTCATCAAAAATTACCTAACACGTGCAAAAATTTCATAGATTTGAACTCAGGATATTTATCCATTCTACTACCACATTGAACCTTGTTGTGTATTTATTTATTTAAATTCTATCTTTGATACTATAACAATTTTGTAATCATTTTCTTCTTCTCTCTTTTCCCCTCTGGGCAGGTTATGGAAAATGCCAATATGCACACCAGTGACAGAAAAGTAGAGAATCAAGAAGAGAGGTGAAAATTGAATAGCAAATGTATTCTTGATGTCCTAATATCAATTAACTCTATCAAGCTATATAATGTTGGATATGTTTATTTGTCATAGCATTCAATATTTCACTCATCAGTATCAAACTATTGCAAAAAATTCAAAAATAAAAAATAATAATGTCAAAAGAAATTGAGCTTTAACTTTTCTAAAGGAGAAAAACAGACAGGGATGAGTACATGCACATGGAAAAAGTTCATCTCAAATTAAACTTTTTTCTTGCACCCTTTTGTCTGTTTCAAAAGTTTGTTCTCTCCATTGAGGGCAGAATTAGCTGTTTCCATTTTCCTGGTACTAAAGTCAAAAAGGTGTTGTCTAGCAAGAGAGCCCACAAAATTTTTAGATTCCATTAGAAATTTTATATATATAGATACATGTTCGCAACGCTTGTTTAAACTCTTCGGGTCTACGTTTAGAATATCTAATTTCACGTGTTAACAAGCAATCGATATTTCACAACCAAAGACATACTACTTTTTGCGGTGACAGTCAAAGATTTACTACCAATTCAAATATGGTAAAAAAAAAAAAAAAATTATTTTGAAAATGTAATCTTGAACCTACGAATGTCAGTAAACCATAAATGATATTTCGAAAGAATTCATTGGTTTTTCAATATCATCACATTCATTGTTTTGCAGTGTGTACATCTTTTGAAAAAAGGGGGATATTTGATTTAAACTTTAATCAGATTTTTTAAAGGTATCAAACGGGGTCTTAAACAAAGTGTCAAATCGTTGATTTTTTTTTTTTTCGTACATCATATGAATGATTTGAACCTCAATGATTATGATTGGTGGTAATATACAGAGCATGTTTAGGAAATGTGAAGACAAAAGTTCTATCGAACTCTAAAATCGTGATTCCCCTACCTCTCTATGCTTCTCACAATTGAAAAGAAAAGGAACAACTTTATTTCATCTAACGACATAAACCAGATTCTGGCATGAGTACACGAGTACAACTCATTCAAAAGAACAATTCTCTCTACGTGTAGATACAATTTGCTTAGTAAATTAGAGATCCTAAATCCTTGGAGGTCAAATACAATACTTTCATTGGGTAGGAATAAAATAGGAAGCATGTTCATGCTTACCGAAATGAAAACCAGGTGATGGATTGGGTTCAGTCGCTTAAGTTGATGCCAGTTCAGAAGAAATTTGCGAGTGTCTATGTATGGAATCCCGTCCCAGATCATTTTCCTCATCATATTCAGACAATGATGGATCGATTTTCCTTCTTTTTGTATCTCTACTTGACTGATCCTTCTTCTCATCCATTAATGATAACAATGTCCGAAGGCGTCTAGAATGCGGGGTCCCTTGTTCATCTGAAATGGATTCGGTAGCGACCCATTGTCTATACTTGCGTAGAATCTGAACAAAGTATATAACAAGAGCAATGATGCAAGCTGTTCCACATAGAAGATAGAGGCCCCAGAAGCTCTTCAGCTCGAGACGGTCCGACTCAATTTCAGTGTTATCTGAACTACATGTGCTTTTTGTCAACCACTTGTCATGGATTCGCTGGAGATCCCCATTTTCAGATAGTGCTAAAATTGCAGTTGATAAGTCAATGGCCAAGGGAGAGTCCCGTGGAAATGCCTAGATAAAGACAGAAGAAATTAGCAATGAAATAACTTTTGGGAGCCGGATCTTTCATTGATGCAACTCATGACTAGTTCTATAAAATGCAGAACTGCAACTTCCGTGGTCATCACATTCTAAAGGGCGCCCAACTTATAATGTCACTCACTTTGGTCCCCAAGCTTTTTTTGTTCAAAATTAATCTCAAGACTTTCAATTTTGTTACAGCCTAGGCATTCTGTCTAAATTAAAGGATACTGTCACGTCTCAAGAATAATATAACATGGCGTGAAAAATTTGTTGGCACATTTTTTTTATATGTTGAGGTGTCATGCATGTCACGCGCACAAAAATGACGGATGCTTAGTAATAGAAGTTACTCACAAATCCCCAGCCGCTTTTCGTAAAGGTTTGACCAGCAATCCTGAACTTGCACTGACTTGACAAGAAAAGCTCTACATATGGGCGTTCGTCAACCACCGCAACAACACCCCCCTTTGCGGGATCCCGTTGAAGAGCCGCTGCATACTCTTCTGGTGATCCAAGGGCTCTGAGCCGGGATTTCGATATACCAATTTCCTCAGTCAGATAATGTTCTGCAAAAGAGCCCACTTGATAACCAATGGGTTCATCACCCTTTTTCAAGCTTTCAATTCCACCTATAGGAGAATAGAGCTTTTGCACTGTAAGGATAGAAGTCAAACTAGCAGTGTAACTTGAGTTAATTATCAGAACTACAAAGAGCCATAGGAGTAGCACTGAACGGCCAAGGGTAGTCACGGTATTCTCTTCTGCATGTGATTAAACAATAAAAGATTAAAACTATCGATGATGAAATCATTGTAACATGCCCCAAAAAAAATTCACGAGGGCTCAGTTTTTACTCACTGTGCGCGAAAAATAGAGTTGAGAGGCTGAACCTGCAGAAGAGCAGGGAGAATAGATGTCAGAACCCACTTTCTCATAGCTGCTAATCTTTTAGTTAGGGAGACAAATAAAACGAGTTATGATAATAAATACAGTGCATTAAAACACGACAAACCTCTTTTAAGCCAACGATATAACACTATAATACATTATGCTCACTCAACTCTAATAGCCACAGACCTTTTAAACCTTCGCAATTTTGTTCAAGTTCACTGTGCTATGTAACAAGCTAATGCAGCTGTAGGATTGCTAAGTTGCATCAGATAGCAAGCTAAGGTCAGATAGTTTTAAACTCCTAGCTTGAAGATGTTTTGTATAATTATACAGAAACAGCGTGATTCTGAAAATAATCCTACCCAAAATAGCCGAGTCTTCAATAATTAATAATCTCAGATGAAAGGTAAATGACTGATTATTTGAGAAATAGGTTGTAAAATTGGTGCCAATTTACGGAGCTATAGCAGTTAGACTTGATAGGACCATCTCTTCCTGCCAAGAAAAATTCACAAGACCTCCAAACGAAAGAACACTATTTCCACTATTATCTTATGCGTATTCTCCAAAAGGACTATATAAACCAATATGACTATTTTTATAACTAAGCTCTCAACAATTCAGAAGGACCCTAGAGGAAGTTATCAAATATATTTTATTGGAAATATGGTCTCAGGATGTGGAATCAAGTTAGGTGTTAAAAGTTTGGCGACCGTGGTCATTAACCTGAAGAATGTGGACTTTGATAGAGTTGACTCAAAGAAAGAAAAGGTTGAGCAAAATAGTTTAGTGACATAAAATACACGCTACAGAGATGCAATTGCTACCAGTAATTATTAGAATTTGGGTGTGACCCGAATTCCTTGTTAAGTAATTAAAAAATTCTAATTGAAGTGTACATCAAGAAGAATTCAGTTTGGAATGCTATTCGAGTCCTATGTCAAGTCGAAATTCTATTTTGGAAGCCTATTGAGAGTTGAAAATTGGTATTGAACTTGAAGAAGAGTTCGAAATAAAGAAAACTTGGAGGAAAGAAAAAAGGAGGGGGGCAGTAAGCCGGCACCGCTGCGCCACTTGTGTCTATTCCAGGATTTTCACGTTATTCTCTTTTTTTCATTTTGAACTCGATTTTTTAATATCATATTTCATCAACAACTCTACTATGAGAGTTTGGACGTCCACCACATGTTCCCTATAAATATTAGCCTCTTCCATACAATTTTATAGTACGAGAAAAGTGATTACTAGCTTTTAGAATTATTGTAATATTTCTACATCTTCATTATTTGTGGTGCAATAAAATCTCCTAATTCCCCTGCTATATTTTCTTGTCTTCTTTTATTTTTTTGCTTGAGATTAAATATTTTATTATTGTGTCATATAACTTCAACATCGCAATCCAATGATTAGTTTCATATCAAATGATATCGAGCACTACGTGATCATTGAATTCTCAACAATTGATATCAGAGATTCTGGACATAATTAACACAACGAATGGTATTAGAGCCTAGGTTCAGCAGTTCTGCAAGAGCACGGGATTTGATTTGTTTGAGATTTTTGTTCGTGATGATTTCCAAGAAAGTATGACATTCCTTTTTTTTTATCGGAACACTAGATTCTCACTATGACAGATTAAGATGTGTGCGTACTCGCATGATTTTGATGATGCGTTGTTGGAAATTGACAAGATTCCCACAACTTTGACCGTGGAGGAGAAATCACAGAAGGATAAGAAGGCAGTTTCTCATATTCATCTTCATCTATCGAATACCATTCTTCAGAACGTTTCGAAAAAGGGTTCAACAACTGCTTTATGGTTGAAGTTGGAGCAATTGTGCATGACTAAAAGTCTAACAAGCAAATTGCATCTCAAGTAGCGTTTATACTCTCATCGAATGGCAGAAGGAGGATCATTGGAAGATCACCTGGCTGTATTTAAGGAGATAGTCGCTGATTTGGAAACTTTGGAAGTAAAGTATGATGAAGAAGATTTGGCATTGATCATACTATGTTCGTTTTCATTTAAAGACACGATCTTGTATAATCGTGATACACTCACCATAGAGGAGGTATACGATGCTTTGTTTTCAAAAGAGAAGATGAAGCGTCTGGTATCTGAGACCAGAAATAGAGGTCTTGTTGCTCATGGTGGTTCTGGAAGGGGCAGTAATTAGATTTGTAACTTCTGCAAGAAGGTGTACATGAAGAAGAATTGCTACAAATTGCGGAATAAAGAAAGGTTGGCTGCAAGTCGATATGGGAAGCAATCGGAGACTTCAGGTGAAGCAGACCTCGCAGAGAACATTGTAAATGAGGGAGACCTCTTGGCTATTTCTGACATTGGTCTAAACTAGAAGATGATTGAATTCTGGATTAGCGTGTGTTTCATATGTGTCATAATAAGGACTTGTTTACTATATATGAAATCGTTTCTAAAGGTGTCGTGATTATGAGAAACAACAAACTTTGTCGAATTGCTTGAATTGATACGGTCAGATTGAAGCTATTGGATGGACAATTAGAAGACTTGGTCAGATTCGACATGTTTCGAATTTGAAGAAAAATCACATCTCGTTGTCTATTCTTGATTTAAAAGGTCATGAGTTTTTTAGTGGAGGTGGAGCTTTGAAGATTTGTAAGGGTTTCTAGGTTGTATTTGAGGGACGGGTCGTGCAGAATCTAAAAGGGTCAATCAGCACATGTTCAATACTGTGGTAGACATTCAATTTGGTACAATACCTTTAAGAGCTCGTAAAGAGTCAGATTTAAAGAATATAGCTCAGTAGAGTTCAGGAGATATGGATAATGTCACTTTGCCACAATCACCTACGGTGCCGTTATATTATATTGCCAGGGACGGACCCAGTGGAAAAAAGGTACGTGGATGCTGATTTTATTGAGCATACTTTCAGTGTAATAGAAGGTGTACAATTTAGCAAAGAGCCTTCTTTAAATGCATTTGGGTTTGATTCTACTTTGGGGTGTGTTATAGCTCAATTTGGTTAATTTTAAAATCATTATGATTTTTTGGGAATTTGAGGTATTTTGCATAGTGCTTGGATTCATTGGAAGAGATGGAGTATTTTGTATTTGGTTGGAGAAATCAATTTTGGTTATTGTTGAAGAGTCAGTTCATTCCTAGCAGACAGATTTTACTTCTCCATGTAGAGAATATTTTGGAGTTATGTTCGTTGCACTGGAAATCGTGTCAAAGTGGAGATTGTTAGAAATTTGGTGTGACCCGAATTCCTTGTTGAAATAGTTGAAAAATTCTAATTAAAGTACACGTCAAGAAGAATTCGATTTGGAATGTTATTTGAATCCTATGTCAAATTGAAGTTCTATTTTGGAAACCCATTGGGAGTTGAAAATTAGTATTGGAATTGAAGAAAAGTTCAGAAGGAAGAAAACAACTTGAAAAAAAAGAGGAAGCAGCACGCCCAACGCCGCAGCGCCGGGCATGGGATGCCTAACACTTGCGCCCCTGTTTGTTGTTTTGCCCCAGGCGCTGGGCACCCAGCAGGGGTGCCACAACGCCGACCCCAACACCAAGGCGCCCGAAGGTGGCACCTTGGTACCACCTATTTCTATTTCAGGATTTTCGTTTTATTCTTTCCTTTTTCGTTTTGGACTCGATTTTTTGCATCATACTTCATCAACAACTCTACTAGCTTTTAGGATCATTGTAATATTTCCCCATCTTCTATTTGTGGTGCAATAAAATCTCATAATTCTTCTGCCATATTTTCTTGTCTTCTTTTATTTTTTTGCTTGTGAGTAAATACTTCATTATTATGTCATATAACTTCAACAACTCAATCCGGTGGTTGGTTTTATATCAAGTAGTATCGAGCAATACATGATCCTTGAATTCCCAACAATTGGTATCAGAGATTCTGGACATAATTAACACAACGGTAATTATAAGATATCAATTGTTTTATAAGAAGAAAAGATGAATTATTGAAGGTATATGCTTCCACTCCTGCAATTAAAGTAATCTCAAATCGGATTTAAAAGTAGATTTCATAATATAAACAAATATTTCATCATATCCTTGACAAAATTATCACGAGATCAGTATTTATGGCTCAACAGGTTAATTGTTAGTTGAGAGACATGACATAAAGTCAAACACATTGATTCTTCTAAACCTGCAAACATTCCTAAATCTTTCTGCCTCTACCCTCACTTTGCTCTTCCATTTACAACCACAAAAGGATATTGTAACAAACATGTTTGATATTTTTGACCCATGCCACTCCATATTGGTAGAAAGAGATGATTTCCATTACTGAGGATGCTACTACTTTTTAATATAACTTCAAATCTAGGTTCACGATCTTAGTTTTCTCTACAATAAATAAGTTTAATTGGTACTTGTTCCAAAACAATAAATAATAACTTGCTAAATAAGTATATGAACCTGATTTTGAACTCACCATAGAATGGTAATCAGTTGCTTCTTTGGCGGTCCACGAAAATCATCATTGGTCCGATGCTCCAAAATCCAAACCACTATTCCAATAAAAAGAAAGAAAAGTGCACTAACACCCCACAGTGTAGCAGAAAACGGTCTTAGGAAAGCCCAAGCTCCCGTGCTCAACCTCTTAAATGGGACTACTACAACAAGTCCAGATGTAGCAAATGGCAGGGTAAAATCCACAACTTTGGTTCGATTTGTCACAATGGCAACGTCGCCAACAACACCATCAAAGAACTGTCACAACTCACAAGTGAGTATAATATAAGCTATCAATGCAAACAAATCACCTATGTAACCAAAAAAATGAGCAAGATAGTTATGACCATCCTCATTTTTTGACCTCATACTTACTTGTGTTGTGATTAAGTTAACAAGTTCGGTGTAGCTCGGGTTTTCATGGCCATTTCCATAGGGGATGAATTGATATGGAACAGCATACGGCAGTAAGTTTACAGCAGCTGTGAATACATCTATGCAGAATCCTTTGTAAGTATTAGTACCTGGGACTTGAGACACAAATTCTCGATAACTAACTCGGTTGGGCACCCCAATTCTCAACTGCTTCCCATTACTTGGGAAAACCCATCCACGAGGTTTACTTACAATCTGCCCAGGCCAAACAACACTATATAGTTGTTGGTTTGCACTTGAACGGTTCGGTGGCCTTGAATACAGATTCTCGGGAGGCACAGTTGACAGCCCAGAATAGTTAGACCAATAACCAATTTGACGAACACCAGTTCCAATTATGTTTATAATGTCGTATGCAGGAAAAATGAGAGATTTGTCAGGATTAAACTTGACATGCCCTGTCAGGCCTACAAAATCACTCTGCAATATGTTCTTCAAAAGAAGTGAGCCTCCATCAAAAATATTCAAGGCTTCCAGGTGAAGGTCATTCCTTTCTAAAGATTTCAAGCTGGAATCGTTAGAAAATGAAATCACTCCTCCCTGATTAAAAAATGAATCAATAGCATGAGCAACCAACCAAACAGTATCATAGGCATAGAGTGCATAAGAATTCAGCCCTATAGAACCACCAGTTAATTTGTTCCACCTAGCTGAAAATGCTCTCTTCTTTTCTGAATCCGCAGTGTGCTGACGCAAAACAAGAACTCCTTGCATAACATCAGTTATGGTCTCTGAACGAAGAGGGGAAGAGGAATCTAACACAGTGGAAAGCCAATCTGTAGCTATCCAAACATAGCCATCACCCACCATTCCAAGAAACTGTGCTACTGAAAAAACCATTAATCCTGCTGCAGGATATGCATGCAGAACAATAACTCGAGACTCCATCATTGCAATCTTGACAAGAATATCCATGATGCCACTCCGACTGACATCTCCTGGGGGAATTCCTTCTTTGTAGGAAACTCGACAGCGTCTGGCTGCAAGCGCATCATCTAATGCAGATAACCCATTCCTTCCATAATCATCATCAAGGAAAATCACAATTACCTCCCTCCAACCATAATAATCGACAATTTCAGCAATCGCATTCATCTGGTGGAGATCACTCTGTGTTGTCCTAATAAAATAAGGAAACTGAAGAGAAGAGAGAGAAGGATCTGTTGCTGCAAATGACAAGAAGGGAGTTTGGAGTTCATTTGCTACATACAAGATATTATGGGCAACCACAGAAGATTGTGGACCAATAATTGCTATAGCATCAGTCTCCATAAATCGCAAAGCTGCAAACAAAAGTTTGTTAATCGAATCACTCTCCAAATCAAGATGATAAAATAAAAAGTAAAGTTGAAACCCATGAATCAATGCCTATCAGTTCAGTGTCTAAGTCAAAGAACTCAAATATGACAGGATTGAGCAATACTAACAAGTAACAACTAATTCTATTCCATGTTCAAGAAATTTTAGGCCAAAAGGCAACTCTAAAATTTTGAATCTTCTCTGCTAGGGAAATGAAGACAACATATAAATTCTAAGCTCTTTTCTCTTCGTAAGTTCCCAAAGCAGCCAAATGAGATGTTGCATGTTGTGAGTGACGGTAGACAGTAAATTACCTTCAACCATGCCAAGAAAACCACTGCAATTGGAATTAGTAATATTCACAACGAGTTTGGTCTCACGGAGAACACTGGAATCAGCATTTACATCTTTAACAGCCTCTTCAATCGCAATCTTGGCAACTCTTCCAATTGTAGAGTTGACCGAGAAAATAGCTCCAACGTTGACAACTGCTGGTCGCAAAGAAACATTTGTACTCAACCCATTGGAAATCATTCCAAAAGAGAGTAACCAAAACAGAAAAGTCCAAATCACATTCATTCTAAACGTTCTGCAAGTGCTATTTCCACCGGGCCAGTAAGAATCCAACTCGCAAATTCCCAATAAAAGTTGTTGCCCAATTGATTCATGGGGTCAGAGAATTCGGCATCACTCTGCTATAAAAGAATAACCATTGGTTGATTAGAAACAATATCATAAAATCAAAACCACATATTTATGCATATCAAAACTCTACAAGCATCATAACAATAAGAGCGTTTCCAATAAACTCTCTAAACACAAGATAATCTCTATTTTAGAGAGTCAAAGCTTAAAAATAAATTCCAAGACTCTATATTTTAACTTTTTAAAATAAAGAATGGGTTTGGCTCTCCAAATCTCTCTTATCTATTCTTAAATAATAATGATTGCATTTAATAAATAACAAATTTCAATACTCTACAATTTAAATTATTCAAAACACATCTTAATTGATTGCTCATTAACGTATAAGAAAATTATGTCAAATAAGAGAGGAGAAGAAATGAATAAATGTTCATTGGAAAAAAACAAAATAAAGAGTCAAAATAGAGAGCTCTTGGAGTGCACAAAAAATTTTGCTCAGTAAATCTAAAGCATTCCCCATTATGCATAAGATGTTATTTATAAATTGAGAGTCCGTTGGAGATGCTCTGATTAGATTAAAGCTGAAATTTTGCAAATTAACATATTAATATTGATTTCCATCCATTTATACTATAAATGAAGAAGCAAGTACAGATCCAGCACATAACTGAAGTAAACAGAGGAACAAAAAAGAACAAAATCAAGGAACAAGTTACACTTAGCAGAAACAAGAATCAGATTTTTCACTGAAATAGAAACTTAAAAAAGTTAAATACTGTGCTAGAATTAGATGCTTTACGTACAGCTCTGAATAAAGACTAATTTCTACTAACAAAAGCATGTGAAACCATACTCACCGAATAAAAGATAACCGCATTTGAAGCAGACAAGAAACACTAGTGGCATATGTAGATTTTTATCCGTAAATAGGAAGACCCACCTGAAGAAAGATTTGACCAAAAGGAGAATCGACGATGACCAGTCCCCCCTCAAATAGGGGGGCGCCACATAGGCGCCTTGTACTTGGGCCAGGCTTTGAGCCGGGCCAAAAAGGGTTTTCCAAAATAATATTGTGCATGAATCTAAAAATGCTTGGAATCAAGTTTTGAGAAGGCTGAAAATAATCTTCATTCAAAATTTGACTTGGCTAATTTACACATTATTATTTATAAAAGATAAAACTATATTCAACTCCTTATTTCAATGGATTCAAAATTATCCACTATCCAGCTCTACTTATTTATAGGTTAAATTATTTATAAATTTTTCGATTGGAATAATACGATGGGATGATTTTGGACGAGAATGAACATAAAAATTTAATTTTTAAAACTTCCAACTTCAAGATTTTTGCATTCATCAATGTGAGAGGAGGGGAGGGGAGGGGAGGGGAGGGGGGATATTGTGAAAATGAGATAGGAATAAGAGAAAAAGCTCACATGACAATTAGTCAATTCGGTAAGGTTAAATTATCAAGGAGTCACCCAATTAACTTGTAACTTGTTGACTTATAGACTATTTTTAATAGCGAAAAAGACTTGTAAAACTTCGGATGACTTATATGAGAGTTGTACACATAATTTAAAAAGAAGAATTGTTTGGAGAAATTCTTGATAGTTCTTCAAAATTTGTAAGAAAATTAAAGTAGACTAGTGTCAAATTTCAAGAAGAAATTGAAATAAATTTGTATTTTATATCACGTGACGCACGAGCCCAATAAATTGAATGTTGGTGACAAAGACACAAAGTAAAATGTTGGCTGATTTTTGGTGAAGAAAAGAATAAAGTGGTTTGAAAGAGGATTTGGGAATATTTCGGAGGCAAGAATCATAAATACATTTTATTAGCTTTTTCACTTGACTTTTTGGCATTGTTTGGTCTTTATTATTTTCAAAATATTTTTCTCTCTTATTTTCAATAATACATTTTCTAATAAAATAATATTACACACAAATCAAAAAAAAAAATTCCTTATTTTTCAACAACATTTTTCCATTAAATCACTATTTCAAAATGTATTTTTAGCAAGAAATGATGCTCAAGCATCTTTTTTTTTTTTTAGTTTTGTCACATGGGGCAAAAACTTTGATTCTTGAGTGTCAGTACAATTAAGGGCTCGTTTGACATAATTTTTAAAAAGTTGAAATGAGCTTTTAAGATTCAAAAGTTGTTTTTGGATTTGTTTGGCTAATTTTATTGGTACTTTTTTCTAGTTATAAGAGCTTTTAAAGGAATCTAATCCATAGTTACTTCCTCTAAAGTACTTTTTGAAATATGAAAATCTTTTAAAAATTAGTTTTCAAACAAAAATTAAAGTAAATTTTTCCAAAAACTCTTAAACATGAAGAAAACAAAGGCAAAAGTTGTGTCAAATAGACCCAAAGTAAGTTGAATCTCTTCCATTCACTCATCAAATTACGGTGGATAATTAAAGTGAACGAAATTGCTATAGTAGAGCAAATACTAAAATGTGAAAACCCAAAACTAATTTCAATCTAAGAAAGTGTAGTATCCAAGTAGTTGGGTTAATTTAAGAAAAAGGTAGGTGTAACGTCTCGTTTTAAATTAATATTGTTGATGTCCTAACTCACAATACCTGCTCGGATTTAATTTAAGAAAGAGAGTTTATGAAAATTCAATAGCAACTTCCATGAGGACGGACTAAGAGATAATCGAGTTAGCTCCACTCATTATATGACAGCTCGATCAATGGAAGGTCAGCTATACCACATGAGCTCAACCCATGGTAGGTTAGTTCGACACATGTTCGTCGTCATTCAAAAACATCATATCATTGTAATTCTAAATATATATCTCCCAAGTGATGTCATCACCTCCTAGATGACCATTTCCAAAGCGACAAGTGGCATCTATGACGTCGCCCCCATTTTCAGTCATTCAAAATTCGACAAGATTACTCAAGTGGCTAGTAATCATGACCTCAGCCATGATGACCGGTTCGGCGACTTCAACAACCAATTAGCATTTTTAAATTTGGAAGTTGGCACAAATTTCTAGGTCGATAATGTAGTTGATGTGATGTTGGGTGCTCAAATTGCTTAATGAATAATTCTGGGTTGCCAAAATTAATTTCACAGGGCCTTTACAGGCCCCTCACATGGGGCCGGGCCCCACATGCATTAAAAAAAAAAAATTAATTGCGCGGGCCCTACCATGTGTGTTGTATGTAAAACTTCTGTACAAAAATTTCTGTACATCAAGCATGATTCTTGCTTAATTAGAGGTCTATAAATAGATGTGAATAGTATTCTCCAAGGAGGAACTCAACATACTTTTTGTATATACTTTTCGTTTACCTCAATCAATGCAAAAACTCTCATTTTTTACTGTTTCAGCAATATACCTTTTACAAATTATCGCTTAAGTTGACAAAAATATACAGTCATTTTTTGACATCAACAAATATCAAAACAAATTTAATTGAGATAGTATTTGAAGTTTTCGTATGATATTTTAAATACAATATCAAAATAACAACAGATTATCTACTCTCATCTAAAGAATTATCATCATCTTGTCATATCAATAATGTGTATCCTTCCTCTAAAATGAAAAGCAATATATATTAGATTTATAAAAGATCAATTCACATTTGGTAGGGAGGGCCCATAATTTATTACTTGAAGAAAGAAAGATACATTTAAAATTTATATTTTATAATGGGACTGGACCCGCGGGTATCGGATTTGTCGAATTTTTTTACCATACCTAATTTATAATTTATCAATCGAAGAAAGATGTGATTTAGATGAATTACTGCATAAATATACTTGCAAAACATGTTTTCATTAGAACGAGTTAAAACATTATCTAGCATTTGCTATCTGCCAATCATTTTTATGAAGAAACAGATAATAAAGAGAAATTAAAATATTATATAGTTCAATAATTTTTTTTAAGTATTGCATACTAAACATGAGGTATGAATTATATATATAACATCATCAACATCTAGCATACCTGTTTTCCTATGTGGAATTTGACAGTCCACATTGGCTAAGAAGAAATATCAATGACAATTGATGCTTCTATTAGACATTCCAACACACAGACCTCTCTTAGCCCCCGTTTGACACCCCTTTTTTTATCATTCTCATTCTCTTTTTTCATTTCAACCACACAATCTATCAATAAAATAATATTACACATAAACCTAAAAATTCTTCTTATTTTTTAACCACATATTCTTCCATCAATCACTATTCAAAAACACATTTCTTTACTAAAATGGGTGTCAAACACAACCTTAATCTTCTACCACGCTATCAATTAAACAGGAAAAAGATTCAAAGTTCCTCAAATTTCTTCACAAGCAGGAGAAATGTGTGCGGGTTTTTCAACAAACTTGAAAAAATATCGGAAAATTTCAGTTTACAAGTTATGAAATGATTCTAAGACAATAACAATCCGGTGAACAAAGTGAGCCCGGGTAAAATCGTGGAGGATCATGGCGGAAATCAATCACAAATTCATAACATCGCCTGTTGAAATGTCTCAAATTTTGCATAAAGTTTCCTATTTCAGCCACAACAATAGCAAACCAAATTGTGCCGACTTAGAGTTCTGTGTTTCTGTATTCATCGCCTTCTTTTCGGTGATCACTGTACACATAAAAGTTGTTAAACTTGAAGTTAGTTCTTTACTATCGATAAATTGCCAAACCTTAAAATGTCATACAAGAACGCAGAACGCTGCTTAATGGATTATGATCAGAAAATTAGTAAAAATAAATTAATCAGTATACATCTCCTTCCTTGCCAACAATTTTCCCTTTCATGTCAAAGCAGAATTCTTTTGAGTTCAGAAATTATGGTTTATAGTTGAAATTACCTTGTCTGCTTACAATGTCTGCCGAGGTCTTGACATAAAACCTTGCCTACTTCGCCAACTTTAACATATCCTTTCTTTATCAATTCTGAAAACTGTTTCAACAAATAACATGGCCTATGTTAGTAATACTTGCTTTAAAAACCAAAAAAAAAAAGGGACCGAAAGTCAGGAAACGATTTACCTCATCTTCAGTTTCCTCAAGTAACCTAGCCATATAGGAAAAATAGGTTACAATACAATTATCACAATAATGACATGACAAGCTAAATTATTCCACTTCTCACCTTCCACAAAAAGTTGAGATATCTTTCGAATGTGCCCGCGCTTCTTGTTTATCTATCAAAAAAAATTTAGAAGGGGAATGATGGATCATCAGAAAATCCTCAAAACCTAAATAATTTCTTCAGATGACAGAAATTGAAGAAAAGTGTAATGGAATATATAAACAACATTTCCAAATTTCCATCATATATTTTAGGAAAACTGCACAGACCATTAGAATATCAGAAACCTAGCAGGAAAACCATACCACTGATTGATATGAGCCAATAATGGAAATGGAGACACTAAACTAATATCACTCTTTTCTTAATATATATTTATTCCCCCTTTTTTATGCATGTTTTGCCTAGTGAGTCTCAACTCCTAGACTTTATTTAGGACAACCTAGGCAAGATCAGGTGAGGGTTCAAGACATAGTCTTTGTCCATCCATTGAATTCGAAGCAAGATTCCAGTCATTTTAGAATATCGAGTTGTGTACTAATCTTCAAATGGAAAAATACTAGAAGTTTGGTTCCTAACAGTTAAAGCTATTACCTCATATGAACTCATCATGAAAAGAACAAAGGCTACTCTACTAAAAAAAATATATTTTGTGGTTTGTCCTCTATAATGTGAACTTCATCTAGTTATAGCACAGAAGACAAGAAGCACCATTTAGCACCTTCACTCCTATCATAGTTGGTCTCTTCCTTCTTCATTCAAACCACTCACCTATATACAGTGACTTGTAGGTTATCGGTAGTGTATCATTGAGTTCTGCTCCTTGTGATCACCCCATTTCGAGAAGTAGTCCTTCAGTGCTACCAATTTAGGTCATTGTATCAAAAATAGGTTTGCATCCCAATTTTTACTTTTAAACTCCTTCTTGTACACTACCTATATGTAGGAAATCTCGTATTGATGGAGAATATAATTTGGGAAATTGTTAAAGATCTTATTTACCATAGTTAGAATATTGTAAATAGATTAGAGATTTATTTTCTTTCCTTTTTCTAGTTTCTTTCCTCAACTATAAATAGGAGCTATGTATTGTACATTGGTAAGGTGAAGAAAACGTGAATTATTATTCTTCCCTATTTTCTTGTTTTCATCTTCACTATGAAATGTGGACCCTAAAGCTTGGTATACCGTATACGTATACCCTACTAGTAATTTTTGGGTTACTACTAGAGCTTAGCCGACTTCATCAAACCTGCATGGATGATTGGGCAACAACAAAATTCACTCTCTACTTTTGGTTACATTGGCTGCCTTGAATATCACACTCTCTTTCGGTTAAACGCGGACTCAAATTATTCGACCCTACATCACTTGAATCCTTCATTCTTTCAGACCCATGTTCATATAAACGTATGCCATTCAGTCATTTCTATACGTTTCAATCAAACTCGTCTATAACAGTTCCATATATGATCTACTTTTAACTAGTGATAGAAGCTTTAATCTGAGAATCGTTCCTTTGATAGCTATTGCAACAGCATCCACAGCTCCTAACATTCCAATTGACATGAATATTTCTGGGACAGTAATTAAACTTCAGATAATTTGGTTGCATAATGATGCAATATAAATGGAAGTACCATATTATAGGTTCCAGTATCCATGCTTTTAGTATATGTTCCATGCACCTACTCTGTGTACAGCAAATGACAGAATAAATGAGAGAACATTATCTAAGATATTAGCATTGTCTCCACTACAAAATTAGAATTGTATGAATTCACATGAAAGCTAATAATAATGGTCCCAGACAATTTTAGCACAAATGTATTACTGTCCATATACAGCAATATGTATGTGGGGTATTAGGTACCAAAACTTCGTACTAATCATAAAGGTCCAGACCATTTTAGCTCAAAGGTATTACTCTTCACAGAGCAATAAATGGGGTATCAGACTATTAGGTACCAAAATTTGGAGATTTATAGACGAGGAGAAAGAAAAACATTACTTGTCTGACACTAAGCCCCTGTTTGGTATACATTAAATTTTTTCTACTCATTTTCAACCACACATTCTTCAATAAAATAATATTTTCTCACATCAATAATTTTTCTTTCTTTTTCAACCACACATTCTCCATCAATTTACTATTACAGATTACATTCTTCCAAAATAATGTGGCTAAGTGAACGATTATCAAACAAAATACAATTTGAGAAATCCCCAAAGCCCTGACAAAATAACCGCATCAATGGAATGATAATCTTGCCAAAAATACATATTTCATGAATGCTAATGTGCATTTACACAGCTAATTGCCAATTAATGTTTACTAGAGTGCTTTGTAATGAGCAAAAGTTTGTTCGGTGACAGCAAGAGGCTTAACTATTAATATCTGAACTATCATATTGATAGGAGAAATCAGCATAGAAAACTAGGTTAGTTCAATGTCTTAACGTTTCCATAAAAAATTAACAACACAAGTTAAGGGGCTAGATGACTGCAACGAAAAGTGACTTCTGCACAAAATACAATATTAAGCATGTGATTTAGATTCAGCTAAGTTATACGGGATAAGTAACTGATGTTAATGAAAAAAATTACGATAGCAAGCAGTTGAATAAGAAACCAAGCAAATATAAGAGATTTCAAATATTCATTAGATGATAAGTATTGGATGAACTGGAGCTAATATACATACTAGTTGTAAGGTTGTCCCAGTTATTCACTTTGGTCCATAGTTTTGAGCTTGAATCTACCTGCCAATTTGGAGAACCGACATCAGCATAGAGGAAAGAGCAAATGGTGAGTTTCCAAATTAGTTTTCTGCTGGATGAACAACTTCATACAGGTCTTTTACATTCAGTTCCAAAACCTTAGGTGACTTGCCAAGATAATTACAGAAAACTATTTTAATCTTAAAAAATGTTACTTTCTTTGCAAAACATACTCTTGCATCAATTAAGGCTATAAACATTAAGTTTGAACAGGGGAAGCCAGACCAGACTACCTTCTTAAGCGTATAGTCCTGCATCTTTTCGCAGAGCCCATCCAGGAGATCGACAACTCTTAACTCACTGACTCTGTTTGAGAAAATTGCAGCAGTATGAAGTTGTCAGCCTCCCATAATACATAAGGATAAAAGAGCTCAACAAGATAAATTCACCCTTTAAAGCATTCTAAATTCCCGATGTCGTGAAGTTTACAAACACCAGATGAATGAAATAGATTTATACTGAGTAATAAATTAGCTGGTAGGCAAATAAAAGGTACATGTATATGCTATGAATTTCCTGAATATGAAACATTAAATATTCCCCCACTCAATAACCACCCCACCCCACCCACACACAGGGAAAAAAAAAAAAAGCCCAATCCAAAACTACCTTAGATCTTTTTCGTTTAGCATTAAAAGTTTGTCAACAGTCCACAGTTCAAAAATGAATATGATGAGACAAATGGCCTATTACAAAGTACAACACCAGAAAGGAGTAACTACTCTAGATATATTGCCTCTGAGGCTCACATCAAAAAGCATTACACATTAATTTCATGTGAGATTCATAAATTAGATTAAATAAAGATTATCTAGTACATAGAAAATAAATCTTTGGCGTTATACCTGTAATCTATTAACTTTCCTTCACGCTGACCTCTAGAGTCCAAGCGATGTCTCATGTCTAAATGATTTCTTGGTTTTTCCTGCGTGATTTAAGTCAGTACTTAGTACTTACCAAAAAATTGCAGGAAGCAATCATGTAAGATAGTGTCTAACTGAAACCCATGCAAGTGATTGTTCATTTAAAATGAAAACATATATACACATATACATGTATATCTTGTAGAGCAACACATTTCCTACTCATAGCTGACAAAGTTTCAATTTTACTCCTCTGCTAGATATCTCAAGTCAGCAATTTAAATTCCGAAACTAAAAATCTTAATTCAACCAGTGAAGCCAATGCCTCATCCTAACGTAGAACAGATTTCCGTTTCTGTCTATTCACGTTTCATCACTAAATCCCAGTACCACATATCCAGCCCATACAAATTCTTCCTGGCCTTTAAATTCAGACCTCATTTGTCATAAATTGGTGTCCATTCGAGTGCCTAATCTCTTTATGAGTATGTTCAGCTGAGCTTAAAAAGTTCACTAAACTTGATTAAAAGTAAATAGGTTTTAAAATAAATACTTTTTTTAACAAAAAAGTAAGTTATCCAAACATATTCTGGGACAAAATGTAGTTTATTTTCTTCCTCAGCTTCCATTTTCAGGTAGGTTATTTTCAGGTTAGCGTGAAACCTAGCTGAAAATTATTACACATTTTTGAAATTCGAAGTATTCAACTACAATAAGCAGGTAAAGGAGCATAATTTTTACTGTGATAACATAGTCAAACCAAACAAGAAAAGAAAGAGCAACCAAAAAGAGAGAAAACACTCTTACATTCATGAGTCCGCGCTCTAGCTCGTCCTGAAAAAAAAAAAAAAAAAAATCACTGACAGTTATTAATAAAATCCTTAAAAATTATAACATTAGGATCGAAATCAAATAAACTAAAATCATAATTACTGATTGCAAAGATATATATAGATTAAAAATACTCACAGCAATAGCATTGCAAGCGGCACATTTATCATCAATGCAGTAAACGGAAGACGCGAATANAAAAAAAAAAAAAAAAAATCACTGACAGTTATTAATAAAATCCTTAAAAATTATAACATTAGGATCGAAATCAAATAAACTAAAATCATAATTACTGATTGCAAAGATATATATAGATTAAAAATACTCACAGCAATAGCATTGCAAGCGGCACATTTATCATCAATGCAGTAAACGGAAGACGCGAATATGACAAAAATTACGAGGAAGACTGATTTCAAATTTGTAATCATCATTTCATACGTTTTTTTCTTGGGGAACTCCGTTTGATTCGATCGCTGTTAAACCTCAGTTCTGCTCAAAAAATATTTTCAATTGCGAATTAAAATGGAAGATAAATAAATAGCACGTCAGCCGAGATTATGTGGTGTCAGTAACCAATGAGAATCTGCCACCTGGAAGTTGGCTCGAAGATCGACATGTCAGATAAATACCATAGTGGAACCTTCAAAACTACAACACTGGTGCATTTGATAAATATTATTGATAAAATAATTTATTTTAAATAGCGATATAATAAGAAAAATTTATTAATGTGATGAAAAATATTATTTTATTGAAAAATGTGTGGTCGAAGATAAATTTTGAAATAATGTGTTTCGAAAGAATGTAGGTCAAATGTGGGTTTAGTTTCCATTTCATTTTCACCTTTATTTTCTAAAATTTATTTTTAATAACATATTTAATGGTATCGATAATTTTTTGATCAACTTTTCATTCACATATTTCGTCGATTTTCTTCAAAATTTACTAAAAATTCAATTTTTAACTAAATCAAAGGGCTTAAGTTTGTAAAGACATTGGTTTTGAAGGGTGCCACCTTGATATTTTGGAAGTCCAATACCAACTTTATACATGTGATTGGAAACCAAATTACATGTAATTGTTAAAAAAAAAAAATCATATGTGGGGCCCTCACTTATGAAGGCTTTTAGACTGTAGGTTGTATCGCTGATAGTCAAGATTAGTTAAGAGTTGAACATGCGTTGCAAGTTATTTTAAAATGCTTTATAACCATTGTGAAAGTAATATTTGATCATTCATTTATCCTTTTAGTGTAAATATGATAGAAATGTAAGTTCATGAAAATAAATGTTAATTATTAGAAATTCGTGTAAATAGTTAAATGCATACTTAAATGTGAGTATTAGAATTACAAATAAATGCATAAATGAAAATAAATAGAAAATACGGCACTTGAATTAACACGAATGATATTAATTTAGAATTAACAACAATGAATATATACGTAACAATAAATCTTAAATCATTTATATTAAATTGATATAATTTAATTTTCAATTTAAGTGAAATTGAGTGCTAAATTAACATACATGAACGTGAATAATGAACTGCATTCTTAAATGTTAAATTTTAATTAATATTTAATTAAATGAATGTGAATGAAAATTAATTAATAATTAATCAGTTTTTAAAAATCGAATCAGCCAGGTTGATTCAATTGGGAAAACTCAGGATAAGAACCAAAATCGGTCCGATTAGGTCTATAAAACATCTAATTAAAAATTCGTCCAAAAACCCTTTAAACCGACCAGTTTTTTGAAAACTCGTGACATGTTCCTGTTTTAACTAGTTAAACCTATGTAAATGTATATATTTTTAAAATCTTTAAATGCGTGTGTGTGTGTTTTTTTTAAAACCACAGTTCGATCCCTATTCGATTCGGATTCAACCTTTGACTTGTGACCCTTTTTCTTTTTCAGGCCAATGGTCAGGTCGATTTTTAAAATATTAAAATTAATAACATAGGCGTGAATGTGAATGTGAACTTGAAATTCTAATTAATATTAATTAAATCATTATTAATGTTAATTAATTGAGAATTAATTATAATATTTATTACAATTTGTAAATTAAATATATGTTAATTACGAAAAGTAATTGAATAGTATTAGGACTATAATTGTCCAAAAATTTATTTTCACTTGATGTGATATTTAATATATTATAGATCAATATCAATGAAGTTCAAAGGCTGGTGCAAGGGGCACGGCAGGGTCATGTGGCTATCTTTTTCGTTTTCGTTTTCGTTTTCTTGTTCTTTTTTTTATTTATCATTTAATTGAATATTAGTCTCAGTTGAGCTGGCAGAAGCAGTGTGAGGGTTTGATTCCTGACTCTAACAAGATTTGGAGTTAAATTCTTTGTAGGCACCAATGCGGCAGCTCTGTACCCTAGTCTGTTGAAGCACATCCCGCATTTACCTCCCCCGTGATGCTATAGGGGCGGGACTGGGCGATGGGGGGCCCTCAAGGTTGGAGTTCAACCTTTAAAAAGTTGGATACGAAATGCTATAACAATATTGTAATTTAGGCAACAAGTCGAGCGAAGAGCAATTGCAAGAACAATATTATAGTGTATGTTACCCTTCATATCGAAGTGCAGTTTATAATCAAATTACAAATATTTTGATCCAAAATCTCTATTTGGGATAGTTCAAAATTAAATTAAAATTGAAAATATAGCCGTTATTAGGTCTCACTCGTCTAATAAAAGTCAATAATAACGATTTTTAATTTTAATCTCTACCAAACACACTAAAGAATTCCAAACTTAGCACAATCATTACTTGAGAAATATAAATTTTGAAATAGTGATTTCTAGGAAAATGTACGGTTAAAGTATGAGATTTTTTTGAATGTATGTACATAATATTTTATTGTATAAATGTGCGAAAAATTTGAAAATAATAGTAATCAAAGACTGGAACAAGGCTTAGAATCATCCAATTTTCGAGAAGTTTGGAATTTCGAGACGTGTCCAAAATCAAAGGCCAACTTTTTAGTTTTAAAATATGTTGGGATGCTCATTAATAATGATAAAACCTCATTAATTGAAAATGAAAGAGAAAAAATTCATCAACAAAAAAACAAAAGGCAAATACGATGGTGTTGCTAAGTATGGGAAGGAGCCAAGGAGGCAGAGTTGATTGATATCTCAAGGGTCACTTTTACAATCATCACTTTATCGAGTTGGTCGTTTACCTTTACTAAAAATTTATTCCCAACCAACGGGTTGGATAGAAAAAGATAATGGCAATATATCAAGAATTCCAGTAAATAAATTTCTTATTTTCACACCATAATGACTAGGTTTTATTTTTATAAGATCTGATTAGAAAAATTCGAATTCTGTGCAGATGAGATCTTGTCTGGTAGTGAATCTGGAAATGGGTTATGAAAAAATGAGGTATGTTTCTTCTTTTGATGATTTCCAGCTCTTTTTCAGCTTCCATTCACATTATTTGGTACCCTTTTCTGGTTCTGATGTGAATATGTGGAGTCATTAAGTACATTTTTCATTGCGATTTTGTGAATTTTAGTCTGGGTTTCAATGGGTATATGGATCTGCAATTGCATTTCTTGGATTCTTGACTTATTCTGGCACGTGCTTAATTTTGTTTTTATTTTTGTTGAGGTAATGTTAACAGTTAAACTCTCTGTCTTTTTCTTGTTTTTTCTGGGGTAGTGGATTCATTTGGTTTCTTCAATCTAGTTAGGAAGAGAAGATACTTCTGTGATTTTTGTCTTCAAGAACCTAGCTTGGATCCTTGTTTCGTCATTTCATCTAAAAGCTGAAGGTTATGGAGAGGACAACTTTAGTATTTCGACACACTCTTCCAAGGGCAGGCAAAATTCATTTGAACTCAGGTCTTTTGTGTGCTGTGATACGCGGTTGAGCAACAAAGGTTAAGCTATTAGAGCTGGGATAATCTTTGACAATTATTTTATCCCAAATGTTCAGTCTTAAATTTTCTATTTTATTTTGATTTTCCTATGATAGCCGGAATGTTTCCCAGAGTACACCATCGAATCTCCTATCTGTGTCTGTTTGTTTGGTGTGAGTTTGTGTCCTCTGTTTGTGTATGTTCTGCTACTGGACAGAGTGTGATGTTTGGACCATACACGCTTGGCGATTAAGAAAGCTGTTGGGGATATTACTTGCATGTTTATTACATTTTCGTTAGAACTGTCTCTGTCTTCCTTGCCTTTACGCGATAGGTTGTTCGGGGCTTTAACTTTCTTCAATGTGTTCGTGTAGGTGAATAAAAGCATGAGATAAGCACTAGCCGAATTGCCAGAAAGTTCATGTTTTTATATGTTTTTTGAAAATAAGGATACATGGTGACGTCTCAGAGATTAATAGAAGAAGAACCTATTGGTAGGGGATTTGAGTCTTCAAGTGTGTCAAAACGTCTCGTCAGAAGTTTGAGCCAGAAACTGAAAATAAAGAACCACAGAAATGAAGGCGATGAAATGGATGATACAAGTGGCGTGTTGTTGGGATGTCTTACTCTTTATGGAAGAGTCAGAGGTTGCAAAGTAGGTGATGACATAGGTGAAGAGTCTAAAGATTCAAGAAGTAGAAGGCATTCAAGTGTCAATGAGGAAGGGAAAGGGTACAATATAATATTACATGGCAACGAGGAAGCAACTGTAGATTGCTTTCCCTATTTGATAAAAGAGAGATTCTGGAGGAGGAATAGCAGAAGGCTTTCAGCATATGAAGAAACGCAAAAAAACACTAACGTGAATACTTTTCTTCCTGATGACATTCTCGAACTGTGCTTGGTGAGGCTTCCAGTGACAAGTCTTATGAACGCTCGTCTTGTTTGCAAGAAATGGAGAAACTTGACAAAATCTCCTCGGTTCATGCAGATGAGACGGGAAGGTTTATTTCAAAGTCCATGGATGTTTCTGTTTGGTTCTGTTAAAGATGGTTATTGTTCTGGGGAAATACATGCATTGGATGTTTCCCTAGATGTGTGGCACAAAATAGATGCTCAAATTCTTAAGGGACGGTTTTTGTTTTCTGTTACAAGCATCGGGGAAGATATTTACATTGTTGGAGGTTGTTCTAGCTTGACCAGCTTTGGAAGGGTGGATAAAAGCTCATTTAAGACGCATAAAGACGTTTTGGTATTTAGCCCATTGACTAAATTGTGGCGTAAAGCTGCACCCATGAAGTACAGTAGATCATCCCCCATTTTAGGAATTTCTCAGATCAGTCCAGATCATTTGATCGCTAGAAATCAGCAAAGTCGAGACCGACGATTTTACAGGTCAAGAGTTGGTGGTATATCAGGTGTTTATGAGGATCCTCGCAGACTTTCAGTTAGAAGCCAATTTGGACACTCCCTTGGTGATAATAATAATTCGTTCTTTCCCGTTACAAAACGAAACAAATCAATAGGACAAAAACAAGAAAATTCACATACGAAAGATGGTAAAAGTTTTCTGATGATTGCAGTGGGAGGTCTTGGATCCTGGGATGAACCACTAGATTCTGCGGAAATTTATGATTCAATATCCAACAAATGGATGGAGATCCAGAGAGTACCTCTGGATTTTGGGGTGGCTTGTTCTGGTGTTGTATGTAATGGGATTTTCTACGTTTACTCAGAAAGCGATAACCTTGTTGGTTACGATATAGAAAGAGGATACTGGGTTACATTTCAAACGACTTCATGCCCACCTCGTGTGCACGAGTACTATCCAAAATTTATATCATGTAACAGTCGGCTATTCATGCTTTCTGTATCGTGGTGTGAGGGAGACGGTCAAATAGGCAGAAGAAACAAAGCAGTTCGGAAGCTCTGGGAACTTGAACTCGTGCATCTTACTTGGACAGAAGTGTCAATGCACCCTGATGCCCCAATGGACTGGAATGCTGCTTTTGTCACCGATGGAAATAGTATATTTGGGATTGAAATGTTCAAGATATTCGGACAGGTGTTGGACTTCGTGACAATGTGCGATGTATCTGACAACGGAATGAAGTGGAGTCATGTTTCGAAAAATCACGTGGCACACGATCTAGATGCTTCTTCATGCTTGACAAAGACGATGACAGTGCTGCATTTATAACTAGTATAATGATTTGTCTTGATTCATTGTCGTCTCTTACTCGAGAGTCAAGTTATTTCTGTTCAGGTTGTATATGCTATTATCTTCAGTTATTTTTCTGAATGTTTGTCTGGTACTAATGTAATTCGTTCACAAGTATAGAATTAACTTGTGTATTTGTTTTACCCACATATTCTTTGCATCAATGTTGACTGAACATAGGGACAACCAGTCTATGCATACTTTTTGTAAAGGGTTTTAGCCATTTGACAACATATATTTTGCATTAGGGAACATCTCGGCAGTTCTTGGAATTCAACATCAGGAAATGGTTTTGCACTTGAGGGACGTCAACTCATCTCAATCTTTAAGGAAGAGATCGACGACCCTAACTTCTTTTAGCACGTGGGAAGGGTCATCGCTCTCTCCTGCCCAATTAAAATGAGGATAGAACAGATACAATGGTGAGCATTTCCCCGTGTTTGTGCAAGTTGTAACAGCCGATGATTTCTTAAAATTCTGGGAAAAATTGTTGTCCAGTCTCTCATTCAACTTCAAAAGCCAGTGCAGTATAGAATTCATGAAAAAGAAGCCAAAAGAAAAAAAGAAAAGAAAGGAAAAAAGAACACCCTCTACACTTCATAATTCTTGCCAAACTACTATACTTTCTGATGCATCTGTAACCTCAGAAACAAAGGTGGAGATAATGATGACAATAACAACAAATACACGGCCTAACAATCTAATAAATCATTTCAAAACGGTTATCCCATGTTTGGAAAGATGCCAGAGAAGTTGGGAATTTTATCGACGTGCTTCAAGGCATGCTCAGCAATCTGTCTTGTTCGATAATCGCCATGTTGAAAAGCATCTACGAGGGCTAAGCCTATATTTGGATCTCCTGAAACTTCGTAGGCTATATCCTCTGTTCGCAATAGTCTCTCGACTGCCCAAACAGCCCTCCTTTTTAGACTCTCGGTCCGTTTCTCAAGTAACACGTCGAATACAGGCTTGATTCCTTCTGCGTCCATTAACACCTGAACTCCTTGCTCGATATCAACCCCATCATCTAAAAGAGTTGACAGGGCTGCAAGCGATGCTTCAATGACCTGGTCATTGTTGTGGTCGAGAAGTTCAACCAACTTCTCAACAGCATGTCCTTCTAAAATACAAAAGGTTTCTCTCATCGAACACATCCCGCGATGAACCCTACACAATCCAGTTATGACGGGTGGCTTGCTTAAACAAGGGAAGATCGAGGCACAAAATCCCGGAGTAGGAAGCTCAGGCAATTGGGTCAAGTTTTTTGATTCTTGGGATAGGTTCTCTAAAGCCATGGCTGATACCATTTGTACCTTATCAAGCCCATTAGCTTGTAGAAGGTCAATAAAGAGCGACACTACATTGTGTTCACGACAAAGTGCACGGGCAGAACCTGACTCTTCAGACAAGGCAAATGTAATTCTTGCAAGAACCTTAACAAGCCCTTCCAAATACGGTGTCATGAACCGGCTGCCTCTTGTCCCCCCTTGTCTGATCCTAATTACACGAGAAATGAACAGCTCAAATGCACCTTCATTTAGGATCTGTCTCGTCAGGCCCACATCTCTTTCTGGAAGATCAGCCAAAAGCCCGACAGCTGCTGCCTGCTCCTCAGTTATCGCTATGTTTTCCAATATTACCCTTATTAGACTGCCAAGTTGACCAGATGTACCACGTAGGCAACCTGTTAGTTCATGACCCATGTATGGGGAGAGATTCTGAAGAAGTTTTATCGAAGCCATCCTCAGATCCCTCTGCGGAGCCTCAATAAACTGAACCAAACTAATAGTAGCCCCGGAACTCTTAATAGCAGAAACTACACTGGAAACAGTTGTTGGAGAACTCGTAAGCCCAACAAGAACCTGGAAAAGCCTGCATTCTATTGGAGGCCCCGTGTTGCTAATAAGATGTAGAAGATTATGAATTATTTCCTCGGAAACCAGAGTTTGGTTATCAGGTCCAACCGGAATGGAATCAAAATCATATCCCGAGCTCACAACATTTGCTAGAATTGTTGCTGAAACTTCTTTTAGTCGCATGGGCAGCTGGTTCGAGCCAACGGTAAAGAGATCCTTGACAAGAGGTGGAAGTACACCTGCCTCTATCAAGACCTTGGCACTTGATTCATCTGAAGAAATTTGATTTAAAGCTTTAAGAGCAGCCTCTCTCGACGGCATGTTAGTACTCTTCATGAGATTAATCAGGGACGAACCAGCTGTCCTAGCCACAAAGACTTTCACGTCATTGTTTAAAACCAGCTCACCCAGGAATGCAGCCATCGACAATTTAGTTTCTGGAGTGCCTGCATCGATTCAACAGAACTCTTAATGCCATTTTTGACAAGAAAGATTCAGAACTACGAGGCAGTACCGACGAAGAAAAAGAAGTTAAAATTTTGTTCATTGCATTGTTATTCTGTACAGACAGTTCGCCATACATGCCCTTCGATTTGTTTGGTGAAATAAACTGTCCTGGACAACAGCTAGAAAAGGAAGTTGAAATAACTCTCTAGTCCTCTCTCTCTCTCTCTCTTTATTTTTATTTATTTATTTTATGGAATTTTACCCTTCCCCACAAATGAGACTAGGACCCAGGTCAACAAGTACTAAACATGCTTTTACTGGTTTCCATCCTGATTTTCCTCAATTCTTCCAATTCATGTCATGGTACAGTAAATAACGCCACAAACATTATATCATGCTCAGCAAATAAACTTCCACCTGTATGTAAACAAAACAAGCAGGCTAACGAAATCTAATCACATGCAAGCTTCTCTTCATCAGCACCTGACACCTGTAATATTCCTAAAGAAAAATGCAAAATAATATAGAGACACGAACACAGTGAGTTCTACACAAGCAAAGAGTACGGAGGTTGGTTACAAGTTACAACACCTTCAAGTAGTAGCGTTAGAAGAGGATGCAATCTTCCATTTTCGGCCATTTGTCTCACATTGTTCTCACATTTTGCCAGATTCTCCAGGGTTTTATCAGCCTTTTCAACAGTCAGAAGATTTTCTGAGTTGCTGCTTGCCATTCCTACTAACATAAGAATTGCTCCATTAACTGAACCAATCTTTGCACACAATAATTCAGATTTCGAGAGTTCATGCAGCAAAGAAACAGCTTCTTCTCTCTCTTTGGATTGCTCGTGCGATAAGAATTTGACTATCGTGCGCACAGTGTACCCTTCGGCCATTATTTCCTGAAAAACTCGAAAACTGTTAAAAGAAGAATAAATAACAACTTAACCTACATATGCAAAAATGAAACGTCAATCAATTACAACCTTATTATCTGAGTCATCCTCCACTACGATACGAAGTGTTTCTAGAGCCTTAGACCGAACCAGACGACTACTGCTTTTCAGCATATCGGCTATCGATGGTATCAGCTCCGCATTACGGATTACGTGCTTATTTGACGGATTGTTTAGGCACAGTTGCTGGACAAATTTCAGAGCCTGTAAAATATCATTTTCTGGGCTGCCGGTCGATAATGATTTGCGAGCCATGTCAAGCTGAGCAGCTTCATTCCTGGCCTTCCATTCTTCAATTGTGTTCCGTAAAGCAATACTCGGATTTAATTCAGTGCTTCTTAGCTCTCTCAGAGTCAATGGGCAAACGAGCCGTCTTCGACTCTCCCTACACTCCCTGAACCATTTCTCAATCGCCTCTCTCTCAAATGTTTGCCCATTTTCCAGCGTCACAGGATCTCGCATTACTTGTTTAGTCAAAGGGCAGATAAATGCATCATAAATAGGCTCAATATGTAGTCTATCAAAATGGAGGCTGTCATCGGATTGACCACCCGGGTCGTAATTTCCATCCCAGCTTCCAGCCATTAGATTCAAAGTACCTGCCAGAGAAAGCAACATTACTTCTTTTAACATGTTAAATGAAGATTAATGTAACAAGATATCAAGACACGATTCAAGCTGTTCCCACTTGATAACAAGCAGTTATTTCCATTTACTTGGACATCTTTAGCTATTCAGAGAAACTTAGACTACAAAGATAGGGGAAAATAGAATTGGAGATCTCAATCTTTACATACACAAAGGCTTGGATTCACAACCAAATTTACTATCAGAGTCCCCAACCTTTAAGTTTTGTAGCCCTTGGGTCCCAAGAGAGATTTCGTCCAAAAAAAGAAAATCGTTAAAAAGTCTTATGTTTTGCACATTATTTACAAATTTTATACCCTTTCTTTAATTAAAAAAAAAAGCATTCTTATGCCCCTCCCACCCAGTTGCCTCCTCCCCCTGCCCATGTTGTGCGTATTTCGAAAGAGGTTGCAGGCAGCTTTGTTTAAGAGGCTTCCAACAAAATAGCACCAATGGATTTTGTTGCGCCTCGTCGCCGAGGCTCCAATTGAAGACCACGTCACAGTCTACGTCGAGATGTAAGTCAACTCTGACTAAGTCAACAAAGGCCCAATTGGTCAAAATAAAGAAGTCAAAGAAGAAGTTGACGCCCTTTGTTCCGAAACTCCTATTAGCCGAAGCCCTCACTCTATCCGAAACTCTGTTTGGCCGATCCGAAAGCTCCTTTTATACTAAAGCACTTGCTGTCTTTTAAAGGATCTGCAGATATTCTCTAGGAGTGATTGATGTAATGTTTACAATAATGAATGTCATGATTGTCAGCCTATGGGGTATAGGGTGGCTAACATATTGTCAATGTATTAAATGAATAGTAGAATGAGTGATGTGAGGCTTCGCCTGGAAGATGAGGCCACGTGGTTCTTATCCAACGGCTACCACGTCGACTAGAACTCTATTAATGAACAACTCTTGTAACATTTGAATTTGTAACATTTGAATATAATGCAATTCTACAAACTTAAAAATACATTCAATTTCCTCTAATTCTCATTCAATATTATTTGTTTTGAGTCTAGTTTGTTATTATTTTGTTCAAGTTGTTTATAATTGTTTGTTTATATGCAATCATCTTTGATTATTTCGCAAATACTTGAATATTTTTGTCCTGCATCGTAGAGCATCTCCCACATTCATAAATGTCATCCCTTTCTGTCTGAATCTCCGTTCGAAACGTGTTTGAATTTGCTCGCGCGGAAGCGAGTGGGCCCAACATCTGTTGTCCAAGTAACCATTACGAAAAACGATGTCAACATATTCTTTTTTTTTTTTGTTTTTCGTTTAAGGTAAATGCCTATTTATTTTATTTCCAAGGCTCCTATTGTTTCTCTTCTAGAATAATGAACCGTCATTAATTTAGGCTACACAAACCAAAAAAAAAAAAGGAATTGTAATCTATATTCAAAATAATTTGGTAAAAGTTCTTTTAATCAAACCAAAATAACAGAATGAACCATCTCTTCTGTGTAGTATTTAAGAAGTCATAATACTATCTTACCCTTGTAACAATGTGTCATGTGACAATCACTTGATATTTTATAAAGGTTTAAATCAACAAGATGATCCATCAGCAAGGGCTAAGTGCTACAAAAATTGAAGTGGGGAACATGGAAAAATTGGTTGAAGACCCCAAGCATTCATTCACATAAAGGTTACGGGACTTTAGGTTCAATTTTCCCCAAAAGAAATGATAACATCAAAATGATACAAAACAACCTCAATACTTCGAAAATACTTGGGCAGAGACAAGATATCTCTTTTCATTCATTTCTCTTCACATTTAAAACCAAGCATAAGGGGCACACTTTGAAAATGATGCAACTTATAGTAAAAAGAAAACACTGGAAATGCGTAAAAAAATCACTATCAACTATTTACACCAAAGGTCTCTCTTTTCACCTGTATTTATGAATTGAAGCTAAGAGCATGCTTGGCTTATCGTAAAGAGTTCACTTACAAGTTTACTTATAAGTAAATAAGTAGGCATTTTAAAATAAATAATATGTTGTCACTTAAAGTTGTAAATAAGTTACAACTGAGAAGAAGGTAACACATCGGATTCAGGAGCAGGAACAGGCACACTGGAGCTTGAACTCTTGTTGAAGTGAGCACTTTAGAATAGAAGGTATTTTGTGTTGGTAAACGAGAATCCAAACAAGTTAGAAAACAAAAACTTACGAACTTGTACTTTTTTCTTTTACCTAAACCAAACACGCACTTAGTTAAGCCAGTGTTCTCTCGCTCCCCCATTCACATGGTTGATCATCTAGCATTATATATAAATAAGCTCTTTGTTTCATTTGTCTCATTTAAATGCTTTCTCTTGGATTTGGAATGCGAACTGCACCTTAGCACTTCACTTTCTGACTTCAAAATCCAACGTCAATCTCTCTCTCTCTCTCATATTTTACTTGACACTTGTAATGATAAACCTAAAGCAACAACAAAGTAGAAATCTCCAATTCCATTTGTGTTTCAAGATTATTTGGGCAGCATTTCTAATGCTAGTTTAGAGAATAAATATATATATTTTTTTTTGTAAGCACAAGTAAACAGATTCATGTAGAACTGGCTCTGATCTAAACTTAATTATTTTCAAAATGCAAAATAAGCAATTTCACAAGCTATCTAAGGACAAAGATCTTCAAATTCCCACTACGATTTCAACTAACTAAGATTAAATGAAAACAAACCTCCAAGAGTCAAACTCAGTCCACTAATTAATATACAAAATTCAACACATATGGTAAATACCAGAGTTAAGCCCAATCATAAGCAGAATTTTTAGCTTACACAAAACATTGGACATATAATTCATCGAAAGGAGAAACGAGAAACTTAGAATCGTTACCTTGTTGAAATCTTTCCAATTTTAACCTTGCATCAAAAATATATTTTCAAGAAACCCCACAAAAATCAAAACCCAAAATTCAATAATTCTGATACTTCCATGAATCTTGAATTATGGATTCTTCAGCTTCTGATCCATCGAGGTGGGGAAGATAGAAAAAGGGGCAAAAATAGGGAAGGAAAAGGGTAAGGAAAAGGGGTGGCAACAATTGAATGAAAAAAGACAAGTGAAAAACAACAAAAAATAATTTTAGT
Source organism: Fraxinus baroniana (assembly GCA_903798355.1). Classification (NCBI taxonomy): domain Eukaryota; kingdom Viridiplantae; phylum Streptophyta; class Magnoliopsida; order Lamiales; family Oleaceae; genus Fraxinus; species Fraxinus baroniana. The sequence goes on from CAIGRO010187562.1 coordinate 40,405, forward strand.
TAAATAATTATACATATAAAATGATAAAAGAGGAGAGTTGACTGACAGCCAATAGTCATCGTTGTACACTGTAAAAGATCTACGATAGTCAGAAACGTAAAGTTGTGACGAAGTTCCCATTTGTCTATCCTATCCTATGGCTGGCTGGCTGTCGAATATTGTATTTAATATTATACATGAGATTCTTTAAAAGAATAATTCTCCATGTGCATAATGGATTATATAGGTTCATGTGGAAGAAATTTGACCGTGGATGCAGGGACGGATCCAGGATTGGATCTAAGACCGGGCTACAAAATTTCAAACCTGGCTAATATGCGGGAAAAAAAAAATTTACACACTAAAATTGTTGTAAAAAAAAAAAGAATAAAAGAAAAAACTTTAAAAAAATTTTTTTTTTGGGCCTTGGGGGGGGGCTACAGCCCAGCCCAGCCCCCCCCTAAATCCGTCACTGCGTGGATGTGAAGTGTGAAAAAAGTCAAAAATTGTAGATTGTCGATGGATGCGCGACGCCTGTCAATTATGTAATGTATTATATAAATGATTAGATAATTGTAGCATGATCCTTCTTTAAATATCTATAAGATACGTTTTATTTTAGAAAATTATAATTAAATATATTCAAAGTATTTTCAATGAAAGAAAATAATATAATAATTTAGAGTAATTAACCAATTTTGAAAATTTGGTAAACGGCCTTGGATATTAGAAAACAATAATTGAAACTTTTGAACACCAACTCAAATGAGCCAGATGGATTAAAGTAGGAATGTCAAAATAGTTAAGTCGGCCGCAACATACTTGAATCACTGTGTCTCCGCCGACGGTTTTAATTTTTCAAATTTTCTTCATTTAGAAAGAGCTCTCAAAAACTCTCTTGATTTTACTTTACCTTTAATTTTTTTGAAACAATTCACAAATACACAAAAGAAGTAACTAATTTCTAATATATGTTTACACATTTTTTTTTTTAATTCTCAAAATACTTTTTAATTATTTTTTATTTAAATTGTTTTACGTAGAGCTTGTAACCCAAAGTGTTACATTTGTTACGCGCACATGTTTTCTCCACTATCGTCACTGCCACTACCATCAATAATTATACCAATTATTCTACTTGTACAAAAAGTCACATGGCGCCCCTCCTCTAAAAGGTTGTCAAACCTTTTTTTACAAATAGCATGGTTCTAATTATAATAAATTATGGATCTCTTTGGGTCGGATTAAAATCTGATTTTAATATAAGTCAAAGTCAAACAATCAATATCAATATCATCTTTTATGAGTCCGACATCTTTTCGACCATACATTTCCAAAACTTCCATCACAATCCACTATAAATCTGATTTTAATCCATACCAAACATCATCTATTAACCATTTGTAACACTCTTATCTTCCTATTGGCAATGTTATCATCACCACTTGTAATATACCATGTTACACTATCCCGCTACCTTCACCACCACAATCACTTCACAAACCTTGTTATATTGTCACAACCACCATCACCATACCAACTACTTGCAATTCTATATGCTTTGTTATATTGTCAGCTTGTAACATTCATTATTACAAGTTACAACTACTAAGACCACATCCACCACCAATCTTCATTGTCAATATCCCATCTACATCAGCAAAAGCTCCTCAGCTTGTTCCATTATAACATAAAGAAATAAATTTGGTCCCTGTTTGTTAGCCCATGTTTGATACATATTAAAAATTTTATTTTCATTATTCTATTTATTTTCAATAACACATTTTTTACTAAAATAATATTTTTTATCACATCAATAACTTTTTTTTTTTCAACAACACATTCTCTATCAATCTACTATTCCAAAATACATTTTTTTAAAATAATGTGGCCCAAACACATATTTGAAACATAAATAATTTTAATTTATTGAAATTTTGTATCACTTGAAATACTACCTCATTCTATAAATTGTAATATATAGATACATTTGGATCAATAATATAACATGAATAACATATTCAAAACTTGTTAGTATACCTAGATCGTGTAAAAAAAAAACCGTTAGCCTTATAGATTAGCTCGTTTTGAGCTTGTATAGTCAACCCAACACAACCCAATTGTAGAGATTGGTGGTACACCCATGACATTGCCATTCATCAAAGAAACATGCTACAATACAAGGTAGGTGGCCGTGGTAAAGCAAATTTATCCTTCATCAAACAAGTCGTGCTTTCACGAGTGGGCCACTTCGAGTATGGGAGCTCCTTTGAATTTTAACAATTTAGGGGAATGGATATTTTTATTTGAAATCATACGAACCAGAACAAGATCAAACTAACCTAATTCGAGATATTAAAATCGCGTAAAACTTAGTGTGTGTTTGAGTCATATTATTTTGGAAGAATGTATTATGGAATAATAGATTGATAGAGAATGTATGGTTGAAAAAGAAGGAAAAATTATTAATATGATGAAAAATGCGTGATTAAAAATGAGTATAAGAATGAAAATAAAATTTTTAATGTGTACCAAACATGGACCTAATTTTTTACTTCCAAACTAAAAATTAAAACCTAAATTTACTGTCAAATGTTATTCGAAAGTTCGCTGTAAAAAATTGGGGCTGTATTTGGACTAGTGAGGAAGAAAGCTCTAGAATGCGCAAACCATATATAGGAATAAAAATGTTTTGTACTCTGACTATAAATGCACACATGGCATATAGATATAGAGAGAGAGAAAATAATGTAGTGATGAAAGTCATATAGAGAGAAAAACACGTAGACGAATACGGTCCAAGTAAGCTACGAAGGGTAGAGGGAGGAACACGCTGCTGCAATCTCTGCATTCATTTTGTTTTTCTGCATTCACAAATTTATTATCCTGCTTCCGAATTTAGTGAAGAAAATTCTTTTGGGTTTT
>CAIGRO010187581.1:0-10962 GCA_903798355.1 Fraxinus baroniana
CTGATATTCCAATAAATAAATTTCAGGGTAAGCCTCCAGATTGGCAGGATTTTGTTGGTATAGTGGTTTTATTGTTCATCAACTCCACCATAAGCTTCATTGAAGAGAACAATGCAGGCAATGCTGCAGCGGCACTAATGGCAGGCCTTGCACCAAAGACAAAGGTATTGTTAGATTTAGCTGAAGCATTGACACCACCATGTCCCATTTTCTTGGTTTTCAACTGAGAATTTTGCATTTTGTTTCGTGAAGGTCCTGAGAGACGGCAGATGGTCTGAGGAGGATGCTGCGATCCTGGTGCCAGGAGATATCATCAGCATCAAGTTGGGAGATATAATCCCTGCAGATGCTCGGCTTCTTGAAGGGGATCCACTCAAGATTGATCAATCTGCACTCACAGGTGAATCATTGCCAGTAACTAAAAACCCCGGGGATGAAGTGTTTTCAGGCTCCACTTGCAAACAAGGAGAGATTGAGGCTGTTGTCATTGCCACTGGGATCAATACTTTCTTTGGGAAAGCTGCTCATCTTGTCGACAGCACTCATTCAGTCGGCCACTTCCAGAAGGTATTTTTGACATTGTTTAACTTAATCATAAACTTGTTTCACATATAAATATTGTCTATAATATGTTGGACATAATGAATTTACCTCAGAGTTTTACCTGTTTAGCTTTTCTGATTTGTGTTGTATGAATGTAATTGATGTGGTTAGGTGTTGACTGCGATTGGTAACTTCTGCATATGCTCCATTGCATTGGGGATCATGATAGAGATAGTGGTGATGTTCCCAATTCAGCACCGGAAGTACAGAGATGGAATTGATAATCTGCTGGTTCTTCTCATTGGAGGAATTCCAATTGCCATGCCAACTGTGTTATCTGTGACTATGGCCATTGGATCCCACAGGTTATCACAGCAAGGTGCTATCACCAAGAGAATGACTGCTATTGAAGAAATGGCTGGAATGGATGTCTTGTGTAGTGACAAGACTGGAACGCTTACCCTAAACAAACTCACAGTTGACAAAAATTTAATTGAGGTTGGTAAAGCTGATATAGAATGTGATCAAAATTTTGTACGGGAAAATGGGTGAATAGACTAAATTTTTGAGCACTATTTCTTTTAATAAATTAATTTACTGCAATACACTCACTAATCATGGAAGTGGTGTTACATAGATATTTGCAAAGGATGTGGACAAAGAAATGGCAGTTCTTCTTGGGGCTAGAGCATCAAGGGTGGAGAATCAGGATGCTATTGACGCTTGCATTGTTGGAATGCTGGGTGATCCGAAAGAGGTACCTACACTTTTTGCCGGGCTAGATATTCTTGTCCATAATTATAACAATTACTATGATCAATCTGTTATCACAGGTTACCCGTTACTATGTTTGGTTAGATATTTTAAACTTTTTGCTTGTGTTTCCAGGCTAGAGCAGGAATCACTGAAGTGCATTTCCTTCCCTTTAATCCTGTGGACAAGCGCACAGCTATTACTTATATAGACACCAATGGTAATTGGCACAGAGTTAGCAAAGGGGCTCCCGAACAGGTAAATTATGTAAATTCCAGAAAACCATAATCTTCCTCTATATTATTTGCCTAATTCAACATTCTCTACCAAACAGATCGTGGAGCTCTGTGGCCTAAAGCAAGATTTGAAGAAAAAAGTTCACTCCATTATCGATAAGTTTGCTGAGCGTGGTCTTCGCTCTCTTGCTGTAGCTCAACAGGTGAGTTAGTAAGCGAATTTCTTTATATAGGTAAGGTACTTGATGACAGAATGCAGCTTCATGTAACTGAAACTTGTTTACAATATTATTCTGGTTTCTCAGGTTGTACCTGAGAAGACAAAGGAGAGCCCAGGTGGGCCCTGGGTGTTTGTGGCACTCTTGCCACTTTTTGACCCTCCAAGACACGATAGTGGTGAGACCATCAGGCGTGCCCTTAACCTTGGAGTCAATGTTAAGATGATCACTGGTGATCAGCTAGCCATTGGCAAGGAGACTGGTCGAAGGCTGGGAATGGGAACAAACATGTATCCTTCTTCCTCCCTTCTTGGACAGCACAAGGATGAAAGTATTGCTAACATCCCGGTTGAGGAACTCATTGAGAAGGCTGATGGATTTGCTGGTGTCTTTCCAGGTGAATAGTCTAACATTCATATAACCAGAGGTTATACGTAAAAAAAATTACAACCTACCACCTTAAAATTTAAGATATATCGATTGATATCATTCGTTTAGTCTTTCGTGAACGTTGTGTGCTGACAATTTTTGACGGATGTAGAGCACAAATACGAGATCGTGAAGAAGCTACAAGAAAGAAACCACATCTGTGGAATGACAGGAGACGGTGTGAATGATGCCCCAGCTCTAAAGAAGGCGGACATTGGCATTGCAGTGGCAGATGCAACTGATGCTGCCCGGAGTGCATCTGACATAGTCCTGACGGAACCTGGATTGAGTGTGATAGTGAGTGCAGTTTTGACAAGCAGGGCCATATTCCAGAGGATGAAGAACTACACAATATATGCAGTATCGATAACTATACGTATTGTGCTCGGTTTTATGCTCATTGCACTCATCTGGAAGTTTGATTTCTCGCCGTTCATGGTTCTGATAATCGCAATCCTCAATGATGGAACCATCATGACAATTTCTAAAGACAAGGTGAAGCCATCCCCGATGCCTGATTCATGGAAGCTGAAAGAAATTTTCGCCACTGGAATTGTCCTAGGAACTTATCTTGCAGTAATGACCGTAGTTTTCTTCTGGGCTGCACACGATTCAGATTTCTTCGTGGTAAAGGAGTCCATTTATTTAAATAGATCAAGGATTATTTGTTTTTAATTCATTCATGCTGAAATTCACGATGTAATTAATTTTTGCAGGAAAAATTTGGCGTACGATCAATCAGGCACCATTATCCCGAGCTCAATTCAGCTCTTTATCTTCAAGTGAGTATTGTTAGCCAGGCACTTATCTTTGTCACTCGTTCAAGGAGCTGGTCATTCATGGAACGTCCCGGACTCCTGTTAGTGGGAGCATTTCTAATAGCACAACTGGTAAGTTGTACAAAAACATAGCAATTTCTTTGAGTTGCTGCCTTTCTAACATCATTTTTGTGTTTTTTTGTCAAGGTCGCAACATTAATTGCTGTGTATGCTAACTGGGAATTTGCAAGGATTCGCGGTATAGGTTGGGGATGGGCAGGTGTTATCTGGTTATACAGTTTCATCTTCTACTTCCCTCTGGATCTTTTGAAGTTTTTCACCAGATATGCATTGACTGGCAAGGCGTGGAATAATATACTTGACAACAGGGTATTATATCCAGCCTTTTCCAATTAACAAAATGAGACTACTTGGAAAGCTTAAGCTATTAGAGTGATTACATATATAAATTTAGTCTTTCAAGATTTGTTTTTTATGCGCATTTTCCTAAATGGATGACAACAAGATTTAAGTACAAAACTTTTTATAAGTTGTCGTAGTTTAAGCTTTCAGAGGAATATAGTTTTTCGACTCCCTTTCGATTTTTGTCCCCTAAACAATCATTCTTATTGTCCTTGTAATTCTGCAGACTGCCTTTACAACGAAGAAGGATTATGGACGGGGAGAAAGGGAAGCACAGTGGGCAATGGATCAGCGCACACTGCATGGACTTCAGCCACCAGATACTTCAGAACTCTTTACCGACGAAAACAGCTACAGAGAACTGTCTGAAATTGCTGAACAGGCCAAAAAACGTGCTGAAGTTGCCAGGTCTATTTTGTGTCTGAAAATTTATTTGCCTAAAAGAAGTTCTCATTATACACGTGAATTTGTTTATTTTGATTGGGTGATTCTTCCATACCAAACACGTCCTGAAAATACGATAAAATCTCGTTCATTATATTGTGTGGAGTCATGTCCACTACTGCTTACCTAATGTGTCCCCAACTTTATTGCTACTAAATTTCAGGCTGAGAGAGCTTCACACTCTGAAGGGGCATGTGGAGTCAGTTGCGAAGCTTAAGGGTCTTGACATTGAGGGTATTCAGCAACACTACACAGTATAATAAAGTGCAAGAGGGGATGATGCTAGAATTTTCCAGAAGATAAAAGATGAGAAAATGTAACTTTTTCTGTAATTTTATTTTCCCAGTTGGATTGTGGAGAAAGCATTGACAATAATTGTTGGAAACAGCAGTCAGTCATAGGACTAGAGTTTTAGATTTGGTTCTTTCTTGAGCATGATATTTTAACACAATCTGTTTGTCCATATAATAACACATCTTACTGCATTTTATGCAAATTTTCAGTTTTTCACTGGTTACAGTCTTGAACATAAATTCATGAATTAAGCTAAATTTACAGAATTTAGCTTGTAAGGCCCCTCACAGTAGCAGGGCCCCACCCACTGTATTAAAAAAAAATTGTGGCCCCCACCCCCTTGTGTGTAATCTGGCAGGGGCATGTGAAGCAGGCCCCTGTAAGTGTAGCCTGATTCTAAATTCATTATTTGAATAATGAGAGGACGTGTTTGGGATTGAATAATATTGCACGGACGACATTTTAAATTGTTTTATCTTCTTTAATTATGTTGTGTACAAGATTACAAATATACTTTTGAAATGTGCTTCTATGGTGTGCATTACAAGAAAAGTTTCTAATCACAGTCCCAATCTTTGGAACCTTTAATATTTGGATCTCTAATAAAAAAAAACCTGGAATTCGAGTCCAAACTCGTATTTATTAGCATATAGTTCCTTTATAAACATTTTTCATCGACTAAAAAGCCCCAAGTTATATCGTACAGTGCACACATTATTATAATGAAATCAAATAAAAGGAGAAGGAAAGAAAAAGAAAGGACTTGGCCATTTTTTATTTATAAATCTAGTTCTTAGTTTTCTATCTCATACATTTTTCACTTTGATCTAATTGCTCTTTGAATAAAAATGAAGTAATTTAATAGCTCAAGTTTAGGACGAGTGGAGAAAGTATTTCATGATGAGCAAAATTTGCCATTTCATTACAACATGCTTGTGTCATGTGGAAGTGATTTTTGATAATTACTTTTCTCCATATTCATGTTCAACCACATATTTTTCAAAAATTTATTCTTTCATTTTGTTTAATCACGTATTTTTGAAAAATTTTACGAGTTCTAATAAAATTTATATTGTAATATGGAAAAATGAATAAATGAAAAATTCTAGAGAATATGGCCATATATCAATTCTTAAATAAAAAAATCTCTAAATTTACGAAATGGAGTAGAAAATTAGGGCAAGAATGAAGAAAGTATTCATGTTTGCAAAATTTGCCTTTTTCACTACAATATGCTAGTTCAAGAACGCATTAATGTAATTCAAAAATTAAGAATCATTTTCTAATCATATAAAGTTCGCCATACGCTAGCAGAACATGGTCATGAATCGTCGACTAAAAAATGGAAAAGAAAAAATGTTAACAATAAGATCGAATGGGAAAAAAAAATGATGTTTGTCTCCTTGCCTTTCTTTCGAATGCACGATTAAGCCCAAACATACATATAAAGACATGGAGCATTGAATACAGTGGAAAATGAATAATTTTCAATCATTCTTATTTCTTCCTTCGCCACAATGTTGTATATACTTGGGACAATAACACATTCTATAAATCATGATTAATCGGGCGCAGGATCATTAACAACAAGAATCGAATCGAGAACACATTAGAAAAAAAAAAACCCTCGAGTCGTACAGTTCTATGAATATACAATTCCAGATTATACACCTCAAACACAAGTGAACAACATAATTAATCTCAAATGAATTGGAGAGAAAAAAAAATGGGATTATGTAATGTTGAACAAAACTGCTGAACCGAACCCGAACCGAGCAGTTCTAAATCGAAAATCGATAGGTTTGAGTCGATTCTCGATTCTAAACCAAGAACCTAAGAACCGAATCTAAATAATTTTTAATTTTTTATATTGAATTAATTAAATTATTATTTTTTTATAACTTTTAATTTATATTTCATTTTCTTTATTTAAACTACTTGAAACAAATGAATTATTGATATGGATCATCGATGTTTTATTATTAGTATCTACTTTTTGGTATTTGTATATATTGAATTAATTTTATTGGATAGTTTGTTATTTATATATTTTTAAATTGGACTACATTAATTTGTAAAAGTTACAAATAAACATGTCATTAGTTATATTTATATAGTGTTGCTGTAAATGCTAAAAAATTTAATTATCGTATGGAACCGAACCCGAACGGTTCCAAAATTATATTTGGACCCAACGGTTTCATTTATTAAATACCCGAAAATTCCAACCCTAAGATCATGAACCGAAATAAATGAATCAAGTAAATGATAAAGAACGTGTAAATAATTCAAGATTATAAAAATGTTAAGACCTTCGAAAACGCAAATCTAACTTACCTCTGCTAGATTGAAGAAGCAAATGCATTATCCTCTTCTGTCCATTCTTATAAACAGCTTTGCAATCCGATGGACGCCCACAATGTCAGCACTTGTAGAAATTAAACCTTAAAATCTTTACATGCAATCCTAACTGAAAATTCAAGATCATCCTCGCTTCTCACAGCCTCCACGGGTCAATATATTAGAAGATCGATGATTNCCCATAATGCAATTCGGACACATATACAATTGAAGATTATACGATCGAGATAACATAATAAAAATCCCAAATGAAACTAAGGAAACGGAATTAATATCTTCGAAAACCCGAAATTTAACTGATTTTGTTAGGCCTCTATGTACTGGCAGAATAATGACATATGAAACTGAGGAATAAATTTCATTTTGGCAAAGCTACCATACTATCAGAAAAAACATTTTGGTTAAACAAAAAAGTGGTAACAATAGCAGACAGAGCACATTGTACCATTTTTGTTTATTTCACTAAACCAAGTCCTGAAAAGAAGCAAACTTCACGACAGCAGAAAGATGAAATTTACATTAGTTTCTAGAAAGCTCAATAACATTAACCGTCCATCTCTTTCCTGCTGTTAGTCTACTCAAATCCGGATATGGATATGCCAAAAGGAAAGTCACCAACATTTTCTAAGATTGTAAAGAGATAGGAACAATTGTCCCTCCAAAACAGATCTTCAAATTACTAATATTGAAATTCTGCTCGAATTAACAAACTGGAATGCACTTAGACGACTTTTACGAAATATGATCGGGATCGTTGTGTGAAGACCAAGTTTTGGAAGAATGACTTGGTTATTAATTCCTTAGTCTTCTTTTTCCCCTTTTTTCTTTCTTCTTTTTGCGAGCAGTATTAAGCCTCTCCCTCGGTACGAGATACTTGTACAGTTTAGGCTCGGTCTGGTCCCGAATACCAAGTTTAGATAAAACGAGGCTGTAAGAATCAAAGTCTGTCCGTCTGAGATACCTCACCAATTTCTTCCTCCTCTCGACCATTAGCTCGAGCCCCCTCCGAGAATGCTTATCCTATATCATTACATGATAAACCTTTCAGAAATATTATTTAGGCAGTACCAACATCAAATCCCTCCAGCTAAAGGAGTGGACTAGGAATAAAATAGTGTACGAACTTTTGAACTCTGCACTTTGGATACGGAAGTGCTTGTGTCAAAGTTCTAGTAGAAGAACATTAGCATTGATTTTTGGTAAAATAGGAAATATTAGAATAATAGTAGGTGTAATTGATTGCGTGCCTTTAAAATAAAATGGCAAATCATCTAAACAAGAAATTTTTATACAAACATGCATTATATACATATGTACTCACCTTTTTATGCAGAACACTATCCAGATGTTTAATCTTTGTTGTGAGTTGTGCCACTGCAATATAGCTAGTCATATCTTAAAACAGATTTTTAAAAACAAATCGCGTCAACGACAAATTGTTTTCACGTGAATCCTAAGCACGCACCCCTCATGATGCAGTTACGAGCACAAAAATGTATACATGGTTGAGCAAAGATCAATCAATGGCGATATAAGCAAAATTCTGAAGCTCTTCAAAGAAAATTCTCATCCTATGTCCAAAGAAATTCATATCGAACACGCAAGGCTTAAAGAAAGATCTTGTATACTAAATTGTTGAAGCACAAGGATAAACAAAGAAATTTTACAAATTCTGTAGCATTGGCAAAATACACATGAGCATTAGCAATTTAAAATTAGAAATTGCGGATCGTCAGAGAGGAACGGCATCCAAGTCTCACATTAAAGACCAGTTTCATACTACTAGAAAACTGGCTTACCACTCGAGTATAAGTGGCTTGTTGAGATCTTACATATGAGATGCACCAATGGGGTGAATCCGAATTATGAGAGTAAATATCGGTAGATTAACATTTACTTTATTTATTCTAATCTTGAGAGAATTTCTAAATTAACTTAACACTATAATAGAAATATTCACATATAAACTATTGAAAATTCAGGTCATGTGCAGTTAATTTAACACCATAATACAAATATTCCCATACCAAACTATTGAAAATTCAGGACATGTGCAAATACGATTCTAGGTATTGGATACCTTTCCTGCAAACTGTATGGGGACTCAGTGGTAACTAATTTCAGATAGTTTTCCCCCCTCGTCCAAGTTGTCGAGACATCATAAGCAACAGATCTCAGCATGAATTTTACAAAAGCACCATGCATGCAGTACCTACTTAGTTCATCTAACCAACCTGAAGTCCCCATATATTGTATTATCAACATGATGACAAGAGTTCAGGAAAGTTGGATATTCCATGAGTGCAGAATTGGAGGTATTCACAAGTTTCTCAAGATGTCCAAGATACCCTATAGGCCAATTAATTTTTCCTTTAGTTTTCTCATCAAACTCTACAACTAAGACGTGATTGCATAAAAAATGGTAATTACAAATCTACCAACCAAGAAACCATGTATATACAACCAAAATATTTTTCTTATTCAAACAAATGCATCGATGTTTATTCATATATCTCTAAGGTCTCAAAGGCATTGCATAAAATTCATGAGTAATGCTATATGTACATAATGCCCTCCAATAGGGGCCAACCATGTGGCAATTATGTGAAGCATTATGTAGAAGGCTATGTACACGTAGCATTACTCAAAATTCATTATTCATTAGAGCGACAGACATTTCAAACAAGACAGTATGCAACTGAAAACATTACATACGAGTCTTCTGCACGGATTTGAATTAATATATTCATAATTAATTTTCATGTCTCCAAAACTAGACACATCTAAGATGAAAAAATAGTAAGAATATCTTTTGGTGTTATCAACTTTTTATATATCAGAACAAACACTGCATGGATAACAGTTAAGATCACTTTACCTTGAACACGAGCAGAACCACAATCTGACTCTGACATTTTAAATTCATCTCTGACTTTTTCAAGTTCCAGAGCTAGTTTCTCAGCAGATGACATGTTATCAGGATGAAAATACTGTGGAATAACATTAAAGAGAGAGAGAGAGAAATAATTACAAGATAAGAACTTATGCTGTGGAAACGACAACAAAAATAAAAATGATTGATAAATTTAAGAACATATTAAGCAGTAATCAAATATTTGTGGTCAAATCAATTGGTCCAGGACATGAAAGAATCATTAAACAGACAGTTACTAATAACTAGAACAGATGTTTCAATTGATATATCCAAATTAAATAATCCGTTGTTCTATCTTTGAGATTTTGTAATATTATTGGGAGATTAAACTACAGATACAACTAAAATCACAAAAACTAGTAGATGTTTCAGAAGCAAAAATATGGTTGATGGTATATAGTCTACGGAACCAAGATGCGCAACACAATCACTTCACCGTCCACATATATTCTTGATGCTAATCAACCAAATGTATCCACCTATAATGCATGGACACTCCTATTAGGGTGGCATTGTACAGACACTCAAGGACATTTATCCAACATGCCACTTGCGCTTGTCCCATTTTTTATATATTTACTGACCCTCGAGGAATAATATACACACACCTCTCGGGCAATTGTCCGACATACCAGATACCATGTCCTATATCAAATATTAAAATAAATAAATAAATATATGAATTTAAAATTTTAAGAATTTATTGTGCCCGTGCAACTTGGGTATCCACATTATTGGGAAACTCGTAAAAACTGAAAACCAGCGGAAACAAGGATTATGAGATCAAATTACGTCATATGATGCTTTAAGGTCTTATTTGATGTTATTCAGATTATATGATTATATTTGCACCCAAAAGCCAACATTTAAGCCTCCAGAAAAGTGTGATGTTTAAATTGCTTTTAAGCCCGGTCTCGATCTTCTTCGGATAATATGCGGATTAGACAGGCATATCCCTTGTTTGATCCCCATTTTTCAAAAATTCATTTTTTTAATCTCATTTTCAACCACACATTCTCCCAATTTAATAATTTTGCACGTAAACCCAAAAAAATTTCATTGCTTTTTAACCACACATTCTCCAAAAATAAGTATTACAAAACTAATTTTGGGTTCGAACAGGAGCATAATATCAAGAAGATGCAGGACAGCAAATTAAGCTTCATCCCGACAGACTGAAGATGACAATTAAATTGAGAAAGAAACATCTACCTTCTCAACTAAGTGGTCCTTTGGAGGTGACAGCATGAAGCTTGGGGTTCCACCGAGCTGACCCAAAACATTAAGTCTCTGCACTGTGACAGTTTATTTATAAATAACTTATAGGAGTTATATTACATTAGAAAGCATTTACAACTTAGCTCATCTATGCAACCGGAAAAGAATCCCTAGCTCTAAAGTAACACTTTGCCCTTCGGAACTCATTTTACATCATAAGTCAAGCAGACAAAATTTGCAGCACAGGATAGTTGAAAGCCAGAAGAGGGGATTAATTACATAAAGGGGGCCGCAGGGGCGGACGCAGACGAAAAAAAGTTAGGGAGGCACAATCGAACTTACAAAAAAGT
>CAIGRO010187624.1:0-11271 GCA_903798355.1 Fraxinus baroniana
TTCTAACATAACACTTGAGTTTCATTCATTGTTATCTATTAAAGTGTTAGCATACTTTTCTTCTTGTACTCAACTTTGAATTTATCATTCATTAAGAAGAGAAGATTTCAATTGTAAAATTCATTTGAACTGTGGGTCAAGTTGAAATCCCTTAAAGATCAACATTGTATAAGGATTGGTGCGCCTTGTTGTAAGTCATCGTGTGGGTCATATTGAGGTCCCGTAAAACTCAATAGTGTGGGTCGTGTTGAGGTCTTGGAAAGCTCAATGTTGTAAAAGGATCGGTACTCCTTGTTTGTAAGTTACCATTTACTTTAGCGCATTTGGCCTTATTCGTGACGGAGAGTTTGGTAACGGGGACGTAGATCATTGTATTGGATCGAATCCCATTAAATTAGTTTGTTGTCTTTACATTATTGCACTTTACTTTAAATTACTATTTATATTGTGCAATATCGTACTTGAATTGAGTTAACATATTTGCATATTTACTTGTCGTATTACACTTTGCAATTATATCTTATGTGTTGAATAGTTTTGAGACTTTAAGTTTTGAGACTTAGTGTCGAAAAAATTTCAAAAACCAATTCACCCCCCTCTTGGTTAGTTATTCTTGGGCCTACATTATGCGTTGTCGGGTATCATTTGATCTAAGCGCAGTCTAATGAAATTCACTGGTAGGCTACACCATTTTGTATCTAATATTTTTCAGTATATTTAACCCGTTTAGTTTCTTACACAGCATAAGCAATGAATCACTAGAAGGGTCCAATCGAGAGAGTCATCAATGATGCCAAAGGAAGGTTGGCATGCTACAAAAATGATTGGATCGACGCTTATAGTTCGGGTGGAAGTGAAGCCTTTTTGCTTGAATTTATTTTTTAATTGAGCATCTCAAGTGAATTTGGAGTTTTTTTCGATTGGCCGTTTTCAGGATACTAGCTCCAACGGCATACATTTTCTTTGTTTCAACTCTCCCCGTCATTGCCCTCTTCGAGCAATTGAGTAGGGAAATGGGTATATGTTTTACCTCACATAATTATTTTACTGGTGTTGAAATATGAATATTTTAGACATGAAAGATCTCTAATTTGTTCTAAATAATCATCCTACATCCATATTGAATATGCATTTTATATTTATCTAGAGACATTTGTTTGATTTGTGATAGATGGAAGCTTGGGCATTGTTGAAACTGTTGTTTCCACGACTATGTGTGGAGTCATCCATTCAATTTTTGGGGGACAGCCAATGCTGATCTTGGGAGTTGCAGCACCAACAATTATAATGCACACATACTTGTACAATTTTGCCAAGAAAGGAATGGAAAATGAGCTGTATTTAGCCTGGGCCGGGTGGCATGGAACACTAATTTCCCTTTCCTTTAAAGTATTATGAATTTATAATGTCTTGTCATCCTCCAAAAGCAGGTGGGAGATGCAATTTCTTAGCATATTGTTTTAAATATTACAAAAATAATACTCTCTTAAAGAATTAGATTCCAATCTGCATTTGATTCGGAAGAAAATGATAAAAAGTACAAATGAGGGCATGAAACAGCAGGCAAGCCATTCAGAAATCATTGTATTTTAGACTACTCTTGTCCTTCTTCTCCAGTGGCATTTTGCCGGCCAAAAAAGTTGTTTTATTATTATTGTTTTTTCCCATAACAATAATAACCATGAGCATTTGGTTCTTTCTTGATTTGGTCCTCTTGAATTTCTTTGATCCGAGGTCCCTTTTTTTATGCTTTCTCTCTCTATTCTATTTCATGCACCTACTTTATTGTTTTACTATCCTGTACTTCTACGTATGTATTGTATGGATTTTTGGGTTTTGTTTATAAGAATACCGTTGGCATGAAAAGCTAATGAAATTTGAAAATATTGTTGGCTCGAGTTCAAATTTTTTTTATTTTGCTGATTTTTCATTATTCTTTTTTGTTCTAGATCAAGATATAGTATTAACAATATGGTTCGTGTTAATCCTTCAATTTATTGATTGATATAGTGAAAGAAAATGAAATAAGAAAAGATTTCCTGATTTACAAACATGGGTGTCAATATCTTATGTTAACTTCTATTTTTAGGGTATATGTTTGATGCAATATTAAAAAGATATCATTATTTTTTTTCCCATTTTCGATATTTATTTTAGGAAATAGTATAAGGAGTTTTTTTTTTTTTTTATTTCATTGATTTTATAATATTCATCTACTTCAATTTCGTAATAATAAATCTTAACATTGTAAAAGGAATTCATATGCTTTCTTTTGTTTATTTCATATACTTTTTATCCATTTACATGAAAGTCACCAATCTTCTTTACATTAATGCATTAGTATTCACGTGGCACTGTTTACCTTTAATATTGTATTTGTTAAACATTTCCAATTTGTTTTGTTTGAATATTTCTGTTATTGGTCTAATACATTTGATATTGCACAACCTGGCCATTAGTGAAATTTTTTGTTGTCGGGTATCATTTGATCTAAGCGCAGTCTAATGAAATTCACTGGTCGGCTATCACACCATTTTGTATCTAACATTTATCAGTATTTTTAACCCCTTTAGTTTCTTACGCAGCATAAGCAATGAATCACTAGAAGGGTCCAATCGAGAAAGTCATTAGTGATGCCAAATGAAGGCTGGCATGCTACAAAAATGATTGGCTCGACGCTCATAGTTTGGGTGGAAGTGAAGCCTTTTTGCTTGAATTTCTTTTTTAATTGAGCATCTCAAGCGAATTTGGAGTTTTTTTTTTCGATTGACCGTTTTCAGGATACTAACTCCAACGGCATACATTTTCTTTGCTTCAACTCTCCTCGTCATTGCCTTCTTCGAGCAATTGAGTAGGGAAATGGGTATATGTTTTACCTCACATAATTCTTTTACTGGTGTTGAAATATGAATATTTTAGACATGAAAGATCTCTAATTTGTTCTAAATAATCATCCTACATCCATATTGAATATGCATTTTATATTTATCTGGAGACATTTGTTGGATTTGTGATACATGGAAGCTTGGACATTGTTGCACGGCTATGTGTGGAGTCATCCATTCAATTTTTGGGAGACGGTCAATGCTGATCTTGGGCGTTGCAGCACCAACAATTATAATGCACACATACTTGTACAATTTTGCCAAGAAAGGAATGGGAAATGAGCTGTATTTAGCCTTGGCCGGGTGGCATGGTACATTAATTTCCCTTTCCTTTAGAGTATTATGAATTTATAATGGCATCTTGGGCACATGATGCTTAACATGTCGCTGGTGAATTTGATTTTCTTTAATAGGGTCTGCGTGTAGAGTGCATTAACAACGTTTCTGCTTGCTATATTTAATGCTTGCACAATCGTCACCCGATTTACAAGGGTGGCAGGGGAACTTTTCGGAATGTTGATCAAGGATTTCAACCTCCATTAACTTCTTGAAGTTATAAAAATGAGATTTCTATTGAATTTTCTTTAATGACCCACTGAAGGTTTGTGTTGTCTTCTGATCTTAGACTCTTTTTCCAGGTTGGTTGGACTTGCGCCTTCCAACAGCGTTTTTCCACAATCACCTATGCACAAAAGAGTCTTGCCGTCCTCCAGAAACAGGTGGGAGATGCAATTTCTTAGCATATTGTTTTAAATATTACAAAAATAATATTCTCTTAAAGAATCGGATTCCAATCTGCATTTGAGTCGGAAGAAAATGGTAAAAAATACAAAGGAGGGCATGAAACAGTAGGCAAGCCATTCAAAAATCTATGGAAGAATGTACTCGGTCTTCGTTGAGATGGAGAATGCTTCGTCTGTAAGATCTTGCTTCTAATTTGTACTTTTGTAATTTAAGCGTTCATTTTTAATGTCCTCGTTTATGATTGGGTAAGCAAACTTGATGTCAATGCAAGCTGAGAAAAAGTTATCAAACTTGAAGGAGACAGTCTTAAAACATGACGTTGAAAGAGATGCAAACGGAAAGTTTGATCCCAAAAAATACATTGATCTCCACTTGCCTGTTCGAGTGAATGAACAAAGAGTAAGCAACATGCTTCAATCTGTACTCGTGGAACTAGCCGTAAGTGCTATGCCCTATGGGAATACTTTGCCTACATGGCCATTGATAGTCTCCTTGGTAATCAGTTTTAGGAGAGGATGCTCCTGCTTTTCGTTCCTCGTGGTCGACGTTTTAAGTAAACTTTGTGTTTTTATTGTGCTTTAAATCTCTTTTCTAGATCAATTGAGCACTTCAAAATTTAACTTGCTTTACTCTGGCAGAGTCATCGAGGGTCTTCATGCTTCAATCTTGGAGTCAGTATCGATCAAATACATCTTCATGTTTACAGCTTTCGAGTTTGCATATCTTTTGGTATATGCTTTGGTATCACATGGATACCTATTGTTCGAATTTTGTTTCCATTGCAATTCTTCCTTCTCATAAGCATAAGAGAACACGTTCACCCCAAGATGTTTCCGCTTAAACATCTTCGGGAGTTAGATGCAGCTGAAAATGAGGAAATTGCACGACATCCTATCCAAGAAAGTAATTTCTCACTCAGGGTACGTTATTCCGTTCTTTAGATTCTTACGATGGATCTTTACAAGTCCGAAGAGGAGTTACAATATTATGTGAAATTATATACATATTTGGTAAGTAGTATTAGATCAAACTACAAAGTGAGCTTTGATGATTTTTACTTAAAACGTGTTAAATAGGATCAAGAAGCACTGATATCCAAGATGAATAAATTGGATCCTTCCTGCATGCACACTCTCTTTGCATTTCTCTATTCTTCTCTCTTGACGGCTACTCATTGCAAAGAGAGAAAATAGGAGAAGAACAAACAATGAAATTACTGCGTGAAAAAAAGGCGAGAAAAAAGGCGGAAAGACTATTCTTTTTCCTCATTGTATTTTAGACTACTCTTGTCCTTCTTCTCTGGTGGCATTTTGTCGGCCGAAAAAGTTGTTTTATTATTATTGTTTTTTCCCATAACAATAATAACCACGAGCATTTGGTTCTTTCTTGATTTGGTCCTCTTGAATTTCTTTGATCTGAGATCCCTTTTTTATGCTTTCTCTCTCTATTCTATTTCATGCACTTACTTTATTTTTTTACTATCCTGTATTTCTACGTATGTATTGTATGGATTTTTGGGTTTTGTTTATAAGAATACCGTTGGCATGAAAAGCTAATGAAATTTGAAAATATTGTTGGCTCGAGTTCAATTTTTTTTTACTTTGCCGATTTTTCATTATTCTTGTTTGTTCTAGATCAAGATATAGTATTAACAATATGGTTCGTATTAATCCTTAAATTTATCGATTGATAGTGAAAGAAAATGAAATATGAAAAGATTTCCTAACTTACAAACATGGGTGTCAATATTTTATGTTAATTTCTATTTTTAGGGTATATGTTTGATGCAATATTGAAAAGATAACATTATTTTTTTTCCCATTTTCGATATTTATTTTAGGAAATAGTATAAGGGGTTTTTTTTTATTTCATTGATTTTATAATATTCATCTACTTCAATTTCGTAATAATAAATCTTAACATTGTAAAAGGAATTCATATGCTTTCTTCTGTTTATTTCATATACTTTTTATTCATTTACATGAAAGTCACCAATCGTCTTTACATTAATGCAGTAATATTCACATGACACTGTTTACATTTAATATTGTATTTGTTAAACATTCCCAATTTGTTTTGTTTGAATATTTCTGTTATTGGTCTAATGCATTTGATATTGCACAACCTGGTCGTTAGTGAAATTATGCGTTGTCGGGTATCATTTGATCTAAGCGCAGTCTAATGAAATTCACTGGTGGGCTATCACACCATTTTGTATCTAATATTTTTCAGTATATTTAACATGTTTAGTTTCTTACGCAGCATAAGCAATGAATCACTAGAAGGGTCCAATTTAGAGAGTCATCAATGATGCCAAAGGAAGGCTGGCATGCTACAAAAATGATTGGCTCGACGCTCATAGTTCGGGTGGAAGTGAAGCCTTTTTCCTTGAATTTGTTTTTTAATTGAGCATCTCAAGTGAATTTGGAGTTTTTTTTTTTGATTGACCGTTTTCAGGATACTAGCTCCAACGGCATACATTTTCTTTGCTTCAACTCTCCCCGTCATTGCCTTCTTCGAGCAAGTGAGTAGGGAAACGGGTATATGTTTTGCCTCACATAATTCTTTTACTGGTGTTGAAATATGAATATTTTAGACATGAAAGATCTCTAATTTGTTCTAAATAATCATCCTACATCCATATTGAATATGCATTTTATATTTATCTGGAGACATTTGTTTGATTTGTGATAGATGGAAGCTTGGGCATTGTTGAAACTTTTGTTTCCGCGGCTATGTGTAGAGTCTTCCATTCAATTTTTGGGGGACAGCCAATGGTGATCTT
Organism: Fraxinus baroniana; assembly: GCA_903798355.1. Lineage (NCBI taxonomy): Eukaryota > Viridiplantae > Streptophyta > Magnoliopsida > Lamiales > Oleaceae > Fraxinus > Fraxinus baroniana. The sequence goes on from CAIGRO010187624.1 coordinate 6,415, forward strand.
GGGAGTTGTAGCACCAATAATTATAATGCACACATATTTGTACAATTTTGCCAAGAAAGGAATGGGAAATGAGCTGTATTTAGCTTGGTTCGGGGGACATGGAACACTAATTTCTCTTTCCTTTAGAGTATTATGAATTTATAATGGCATCTTGGGCACATGATGCTTAACATGTCGTTGGTGAATTTGATTTTCTTTAATAGGGTCTGCGTATAGAGTGCATTAACAATGTTTCTGATTCCTATATTTAATGCTTGCACAATCATCATCCGGTTTACAAGGGTGGCAGGGGAACTTTTCGAAATGTTGATCAAGGATTTCAGCCTCGATTAACTTCTTGAAGTTATAAACATGAAATTTCTATTGAATTTTCTTTAATGACCCGCTGAAGGTTTTTGTTGTCTTTTGATCGCGGACTTTTTTTTCGGGTTGGTTGGACTTGCGCCTTCCAACGGCATTCTTCCACAATCATCTCTGCACACAAAGAGTCTTTCCGTCCTCCAGAAACAGGTGGGAGATGCAATTTTAGCATACTGTTTTAAATAATACAAAAATAATACTCTCTTAAAGAATTAGATTCCAATCTGCATTTGATTCGGAAGAAAATGGTAAAAAATACAAAGGAGGGCATGAAATAGCAGGCAAGCCATTCAGAAATCTATGGAAGAATGTACTCTGTCTTCGTTGAGATGGAGAATGCTTCGTCTGTAAGATATTGCTTCTAATTTGTACTTTTGTAATTTAAGCATTCATTTTTAATGTCTTCGTTTATGATTGGGTAAGCAAAATTGATGTCACTGCAAGCTGAGAAAGAGTTGTCAAACTTGAAGGAGACAGTCTTGAAACATGACGTTGAAAGAGATGCAAACGGAAAGTTTGATCCCAAAAAATACATTGATCGCCACTTGCATGTTCGAGTGAATGAACAAAGAGTAAGGAACATGCTTCAATCCATACTCGTGGGACTGGCCGTAAGTGCTATGCTCATGATCGAGATGGTACCTACCTCAGTTCTATTTGGATACTTTGCCTACATGGCCAATGACAGCCTCCTTGTTAATCGATTTTAGGAGAGGATGCTGCTGCTTTTCATTCCTCGTGGTCGACGTTTTAAGTAAACTTTGCGTTTTAAATCTCTTTTCTAGGTCAATTGAGCACTTTAAAAATTAACTTGCTTTACTCTGGCAGAGTCATCGAGGGTCTTCATGCTTCAGTCTTGGAGTCAGTACAGTTCAAATACATCTTCATGTTTATAGCTTTCGAGTTTGCACATCTTTTGGTATGCTTTGGTATCACATGGATACCTATTGTTGGAATTTTGTTTCCATTGCAATTCTTCCTTCTCATAAGCATAAGAGAACACATTCTCGCCAAGATGTTTCCGCCTAATCATCTTCGGGAAGTAGATGCAGCTAAATATGAGGAAATTGCAAGACATCCTATCCGGGAAAGTAATCTATCACTCAGGGTAGGTTATTCCGTTCTTTAGATTCTTGTGATGGATCTTTACAAGTCCGAAGAGGAGTTACAATATTATGTGAAATTATGTGCATATTTGGTACATAGTATTAGATAAAACTATAAATTATGTACATATTATGAATTGAAGTAGGTTGCTCTCTTATTGTGGACAAGGGACAAGAATGACATTAGCACATAAACCTGTCAAGAGAACATATATTTGATGGGTTTTCTAGCTTTTGTTGTCATTTAAAGAAAAATAATAGGTCCTGAAAGCTTCTAACATCAGAAATGGTATTGAATAATTAAATTCTTGCTTTTTTTATTGTTAAAATGTTGAGTGTTTTGGGATAAATATGGAGATTAATATTTATATACAAAATAATTAGGAAAGTAACTTTGTGGGTCTTTTGAATGTATGAGAAAGTTGAGAGCTTACAATATTTAAAAGATATTTTGATTGTAGTATACGAAGAGATAAATATCTTCCACATTTTGAGAAGTTTTTAAACCATGTTTATGAATTTTTCAATTATATAGGTTTAATGAGTTTTAGCAAATGATAGTATTATATTATTTAATACGATTTGTAAGCGATATTTGTTGGGCAGTGGATCCTCAAACTTCTACATTTTGAACCTGAAATCCCACTCGTCGTAGTCGGTACCAAATTTCATATGTTTCCCCACAAGAGGCTCTAGTTAACCTACGGTTTTCTATTGAAATTGCCATAGTAGTGTTTTTTTGCCATCTTTGTTGGGGGAAATAAATGTGCTAAAAATTAACTTCTATTTAACCTCTAAATTTGGCATTTTGTAGATTTGATTGCGTCCACCACTGAAGATAAGGACTCGGGTTTGGGTAGCAGTCGAGGCAAGAGATTATATCGGTCAACAAGTTCAACTCATCACAGTCCAAGGTAAGAAGACGAATTTGTTTCAATTGTTTTGATTTTAACGCAATGACGAAAAAAAAGGCCTTGTGTTGATTTTAGTACGAAACTAACTTACTTCAATGGGCCTGGTGTTCTTGATAATCTATAAAGAAGATATGGTCTGAATGAAAATTATGTGAGCTCGTAGGAATTATATTCATTATTTAAATTTGGAGTTGTTCTCTATTTGATTATTTTAAGTAGCATTTGCATCTATATGTTTTGAAACTAAGCTAAGCTCATCCCGGACAGTATATGTAGAAAGCCCGTAAGTACATGTAGAAAGCTTCTACCTATACAACTAGTTATAATTATTTTGAGATTCATTTTTTATTGGGAAGAAATGCATTAGTTCTAGACTATCTAGTTTAATTTACGTGATAATGAATCAATGATATCTCATGTGATGTTAATATATGTGATTGATTAATGATTTGTGATTACCTCATTTGTTTTGTGAATTGTGTTTGTGATATATGAGATTTAGCTTGTGTATATGAGATTGAGGATATTGCACTAAGGAACCAATTTCATTATCCATGCTTACACTTCTCTGATTGAATTGAAGTAGATTGCTCTCTTATTGAGGATAAGGGACAAGAATAACATTAGCAAATAAACCTATCAAGAAAACCAATTTCATTATTGTCGGATTGAAGCAAAACGGGGACGATTCATCTGAAATGAACATTTAGTCATACTATTTTGTGAATTATGGTCATAACTCAACAAGAATAGGTATATGCTTAAATAGATATAAAAACCTTTCCCCAGTGTAGTTCCAGTTTGAAGTATGTACCAACTGTCGATAACGATAGAGGCAATCTGTCGGGAACGACATATGAACTATCGGGTTTTCATGTATAGTTACATTTTGTCATCTGTCTCAATTGTCGAGAAGGATAGAGACTATCAGTCGGGAACGACATATTAACTGTCGGGTTTTTATATGGTTACATTTTGTCATCTGTCCCAACTGTCGAGAACGATAGAGACAATCTGTAAGGAACGACATATCAACTGTCTGATTTTCATGTGTAGTTATACTTTGTAGTCTGTCCCAACTGTCGAGAACGATTGTAACAAGCTGACGGGAACGACAGATGATGTGTCAAAATATGATGCAGTATAATGTTAACGAATACGTATGTGTTGTGAACGTGAAGGTGTCTTACTAGTATCTGAAAATTACAATGGATTTTGAATGATAGTGTAAGTTTGAAATAATAATGCAAGTTGAAAAGGGTAATATGCGAACGTAAAGAGCAATAATACAATCCATAATGGTAGTTATTTTTGAACAGCTTGAATTTACTTGGCATTTTCACTTAGAATTCTATTTTATTGTTTGACACGGTATACAATTTTTTTGTACTATAAAAAAAATCACATAGTAAACTGGTCGTAGTGCTCGGATCTCTAGGGACCAACAAATACATGAAATAGGAAAGTGTCATAAATGAATCTAAAGAGTGAATCTACCTGCCACATTATCATTTTCTGCTTTACGTAAAGATGGCTCATCTTTTGATAAACAATCTATGTAAAATCCAAGCACTATCACGGACTTAAGTATAAACCACCATAAACACTACAAATCTTGCCTAATAGTTATTAATTACTCTTTCAAAATCTCATTATTGACAGCATTTCTTGTTGTCGTCATACATTGGTCACATGTTGTCCAGTGTCTCAATGTGTGACTTGTTGGCTCTTGTCATATGATCTACGTATTTTGATTATTCACGATTACATTGCATGTTTGTCAATTAGATTAAACACTTACAAATTTTGAAAACATGACCCTTTTCTTTTTGTTTATACATTTCAGGGATCATGAATTTCGAATATCTTATTCCGGAAGACGCACGGTTGCGTGCACATATTTTCCAGTGAAGCACCCTCAAGTACGTGTCTAGGGTGTTGGAGCTGTTTGATGAGCATCAATGAAAAGATTTTCGAGAGTCGTCCCTTGGCTTCTTTGCTGACGCATCCTACCGTTTTATGTACGAGGATAAACCACGACTTAATAGCATGTTCCACTCCTAGAGGGGGAGATAAACATTTTGCTGGTTATCACTGTTTTGGGAGAAAATAGAATGTTTAATTAGCATGTAAACACCCAATTTTTGTCTAATATATTTTGGGAGTAAAATTGGATACATGCATTTCAATCCCTCTCAAGATTCAACATATTGGACACCTTTGTGTCGTGCAACAGATCCATGAATTGTAATATTTGATGAGAATTTGCATAGATCCAATGAAATGTAGCTACGTTACAATTTTTCATCTCATTTTCTTCCACTTGGTTGCATTATATATATATTCAAGCTACAAACACACTAAACCGCTGGCCGCCGAATAATGCTCTTGACCAAAATGAAAAACCTACTCTCTCCAACTCTCGTATGATCTTGCACTGACCATACCAATCTGACCCATAAGTCTTTCGAACTCTT
>CAIGRO010187631.1:0-12842 GCA_903798355.1 Fraxinus baroniana
TAACTTTAAATTTCTTCTTTCAGTAATCGTGTGCTTGCGCCCCTTGGAGGCATTTTGTCTGTTTCTGATTGTAAATCTTCGTTAATAAATACACCCCTTTTTGAGAATTTATCTCAAGAGGTTTGTTCCTTACACAATCATCTAATCCTTTTTAATTGTTAGCGAACCAAAAACAGCGCGAACAGTAACCTAGCAAATCTCTATGGAAGGCATCCAGAGTTCGCATAACATCCCCGTTTATTGACTTTTGAGTTTCCATACTAATGGGCTACTCGAAGATGAATAGTGATAGACCAAAAGCGCTTTGATGGAATCAAGTTTGGCAAAATGGAATGCATTGTCGACAATTGACGATACGGCAATCAACCGGAATATGTAATATGTTGGAAAGCAAATATCATGTAGAGACAAAGTCTTGATGCGCTCTTACTCCTCTGAGATTCAGATCAAGTGTGTATAAACTGTGACCACATCCAATTTATCCGGGTGGTGAACCAAAGAGGAATGTCGTCACTCCCCAGGATTAGTCGGGCGAAGTTTGATTATCTAAGTCCAAAAAAATGAAAAAATCTATCACTAATCGAACTATTTTGATGATCACTTTGGGAAAACATTCTATGTAATTGTTTTCCCAAAGGATCAATAATCCTAAATTCTAGAACAAAAATGTAAAAACATCTTCTATGCTTGATGAAGCAATGACAAACAATGATAGTGGCACGGTATATGTAATTTTTGAAGATGGATCCTGACAGTTGAATAAATCAGTCATAATCGTCCAAAAATAGTTAAGCTCAAACTTCGAAGACTATAATCACTGGCGGACCCAGAGGGGATCCTGGGGGGCACGTGCCTCTCCTAACTTTTGAGAATTTTTTATAAAATCATGTTTGTTAACGATTGAAATCTAAATTTTAATCTTAATCAAATTTAACAATTAACTTTAATAACATATTTCATGAAATCTATAACTATTTAACTTTTATCAAAATTTACTCAAAATTTGATTTTAATCTCCACCAAATTTTAAAAATTCTCATACGATCGTATGCTAATCGAATCTACAAATTGTTTATATCATTTCAAAGTTTATTTCCAAAACTACATTATGAGTATATCGAATAGTCCAAACAGATATAAAAAATAGTTAAAAATACGTTAAACGTGAGTCTTAAAGAAAGACGTCTAACTCGTATTTTTTAAAAATAAGCAATTATTTCATTAACATTTATTATTTTTTGCAGTACAAATTTTTTAATGTAATTTTCATCATTTTATGGAATCTGACATCAAAAAATTTCAAAATTTTACATCTGAAAAAGTCATATTCCGTATAAATTTTCTGATGCAAAATTACATGATGTGTGATTTTTTTGAACATAAATTTTCGATTGTAAAAGTTTTTTCAACTCTTTTGCAAGTTCGATCGTGCCTCTTAATTTTAAAGTCTACGTCCGCCCCTAACTATAATTTTTTGATTGTCAAATCGTGTTTTCGCGAAGAGTCAGTTCACGAAGGCAAGAATTCGAATAAAATTTCCGTCGCTCAATACAGAACATAAACTAAGTCGCAAACCAAATATAAATGATTAGATCCGAACTCCGATGACTATTTGTTATCAATAAAAAATTACAAAGGATTAGAAGCGAGCACATGTACCTATTAGCGAACATTTTATAGAACCAAACCACATGCGAACTCGAAACACGACCAGTAACCACTAATAACGCGATGTAAACATAAATGTCAAACCAACATACTTTCATCAGCCGAAACTATTATCAAAGCACACGTAAATAAGAATATAAAACATGACTTCATAATCAATAAATGAAAAACATGTCACAAGTTAACAGATATGGTTAGAAATGAACTAATTAAATGCTGCCACGTGTCCTTTACACAAAGAAATCAACTGTCCCTATGACCTCATTAGAAATCTATAAATAAAGATAATCTAGAACAAAGTCATGCAAAGCCTGAATAGTCATTTCTCTTCCTCCTGCTTGAGCATAGAATTTGTTGGTTTAGGAGGAAGAAATCTTGATTAAGTGGGAAGAATTTTTTTATTTCAAATTCAAGGTCAACAAAAGTCAATTGTAAAAGGGAATTTTACTCGGTGTATTCTAACGCCCACTGGCCAAAATCCATTTACAGCGTCGAAGAAGAAAAATAAGCATTAGAAATTGCACCACAATAACAATCACAAGGCCCTTCAAAGCTTTGACCTTCCTAAAATGGAACAGAAACTTTTCAAACTAAATTAGAGGACAAATGAGGCAAAACGTCCTCAGTCATTGCCCTCCAGTAGAGTACCTGCATATGTTTTACAAAACTGTGTTTAGAACCAAAATAGGTTGATGAGATTATCTCGGTGAATTTCGAGTCCTCCTAAATAACAGCTGTAACATCTTCAGTATATATCACATTCTTACTTCGAGTTTTGAAAGTTAAGTGTGTCAATATGGTGTCCACCTTAGATTGGGCAATTTTTCTTTTTCACCGATGGGCTTGAAGACTGCACTTGTCAAAAATCCGGGAATTCAATCACTAACAAATATTGCTCCACCTACAGAACCCCCAAAATGTTCGACCTTCAGTCTATTCATTCAACTATCTTACTTTTTGCAATAATGGATAGCTCTCATCAATATGAATTTGCCTCCAACAATCTCATCCTTGAAGCATTTCATTTGCCACTCACACTTTCCTCAATCTCTAGTTCAGGAACACTCTGGTTCTTATGGAGATCCTTGTGTACATCGGATGGTTCACGAGTAGAGCTGGGGTTTAAAACCACCATCACTGGATGACTCTGAACCACTTCAGTCTTTCTTGGGCTTGATGACTCATCCTCAATGTCTTCCTCCGAAGCCACATATGATATGCCAAACCGTTGCTCATGAGTTAGTCCTGGACAGAACCCCTGTCATACATAGAGAGGACACTTACAGCAAAAACATTTGCAATAAATTATCTAGCATAAAAGGCCAACATTTTTTTTTTCCCGAATCTTTATGACACACCTCTAGTAAAAATACTTGCCATAAAGATGGACTGTAATAACACAAAAAGAGTTTTTACTCTAATAAAAGGTAGTTTGCATGACAATATAGAGCATCAATTAGCGACAATACTTTGGAGTACCATTGAATGATAAATTTCAGGATGTTATGTATAAGATCTTCTCCATCACAAGTGTCAAAAGAAAATAGGCCTCAGATTCTTTATCAAATTTTCTTATAAGAATGTCAGTTCCACATACAAAATCTAAACTACAGCGAAACTTAGAAGTTTGCTATCAACATTTTTTCATATTTCGAGTATTTCACTCTTAATTTTTTCCAAGTACTGTTCAAGAGCCTACTATATTAAAATAATATTCTTGTTTAACAAGGTTCACATTAATAAAAACTATCGTTTGGACATGCATTAGTTAAAACCTAATTGGGGATGTTATAAAGCCTTTTTTAGTCCTTATACATTACTTGTTAAGCGCCTATCTTATTTTCAGATAGAGATGGAAAAACACGAGTAAGATAGATGGGAGAAAAAAATTAGGCAGTCCACTATTGGTTGTAATCTTCTTGATAAAAATTGATTATGAACAGAAAAACAAAAAGAGTAAAAATAGAAAAGAAGGGAGAACAGACAATCGTATTTAAGATACCCATTCAAAGCAACGTATCTGCATACAATGAAATGCATGATACAAGAATAAGTTACAATTTTTTTTGAAAGACATGCTCTCTGATAAATTAGAGCAGGTTCTGTCGCGATACTAACAAGAATAAATACTGTGTGCGTTTATTGATATTAAACCACATAATATAGACTTGACTGTATCAGAGGTACCAAGCATATCAAAATACAAAAGGAAAATTAAAATCAACAAAATATATGAAATCTGACCTTAATCAATCCTGAGACAGGTAACTTTTTAAATCTAGAGTTTGATAAAAAGTTGGTATCATCAGGATCCGTGTAGGATCGACTTTGATTAGTTTCCCTCAAGTCCTTCGAAATGTCTGACACAAATGTTTCTGGTCTCAGATTACTGCTTCTGCAGTATGCTCCAAAATATGAACAATGTTCTCGTACTAAAGATATTTGTGGAGTAGCAGGCAGTAAGTGGCCTTCTGTACTGAAGATATACCTGCAAATGGATTTTTTCCACATGGCTGTGAGAGTGAGAGAGAGAGAGAGAGAACAACTAATCGAGCGGAAGGAAAATAAAATAAGACTATATGCATATTTTCAGTATCGGGAGCCGGAAAAATCACTGTAGCACGGACACTTCAATTAGGGTAGCGTGTCCGTGTCCAACACGAGTCGATACCTACACTTCTCGGACACTCTACCATAATCATTTTTCTTTTTATATTATAAATATTATATATTGTTAATTCAAACTTATTAGCAAGTAATAAATAGGTACTCATGTTTAAAAGATTTCAACAAGCAAAATTAATAATAAGTACAAAACTAAATTTATAGTATATAAATGAAGAATTTTTAAGAATTTAATCAACGTGTAGATAACGTGTCATATCTGTACTTTTTTTTAAAAAATCGCGTGTCGACGTATCCAACACATATCGTGTTTGACACATGTGTCCGTATCGGTGCATCATACGGAAAAATAAAATAGGAATAGACTACTTGCTGTAAAGAAATATGCACCCAGGCGAACTCAATAATCTCTATCATGTCAATGGTATTTTGGGCGTGTTCAGAGGAGATTAAAATTGAAAAATAAGCCGTAATTTTTGACTTTTATTAGATGAAATAGGTACTCATGTTTAAAAGATTTCAACAAGCAAAATTAATAATAAGTACAAAACTAAATTTATAGTATATAAATGAAGAATTTTTAAGAATTTAATCAACGTGTAGATAACGTGTCGTATCTTTACTTTTTTTTTAAAAATCGCGTGTCGGCGTATCCAACACGTATCGTGTTTGACACATGTGTCCGTATCGGTGCATCATACAGAAAAATAAAATAGGAATAGACTACTTGCTGTCAAGAAATATGCACCCAGGCGAACTCAATAATCTCTATCATGTCAATGGTATTTTGGGCGTGTTCAGAGGAGATTAAAATTAAAAAATAAGTCGTAATTTTTGACTTTTATTAGATGAGTGAGACCCAATAACGGCTATATTTTCAATTTTAATTAGATTTTAACCCATACCGAACACGCCCTTTATATGCAGTTCTGTTAGATGCTAAGCTACATGCTTTACCGATGATTAATCTCAAGCATGCATACTAACGACTCACGGGTAATAAAGAAACAAAACTAGAACAAAAAGAATAGTTGATGTCTGCAACTCACTTGTATGGACCATTCTCAACAAGGTTATCTGGTCCAGCAGCTAAATCAAATAGTAGCCACAAATATTTAACCTGAATGAATAGGCACAGTACAAGAGAGGAGAAATCAAATGTAATTCATCAAATAAATATTAGAGGGGGGGAAAATCTGGTTGTCTTTCGAGATTTGTTGATGCATCTGTATAGCTCCTCGAGGAGGCAATGTCAATTACCATCTATTCATCTCAAATCGCAGGCCACTAGCTGCTTTTTTCATATAATTTAAGCTCGTGCTTGCTATTTGTTACCCTCATTTTAAATCCTTTCAAAAGCCCCTACCCTCTCTCTACATTTTTCAAACTGAAATGAACTCATTTCATGAATGTTCTTAAATTATGTTGATCAAAACTAACATACAGTGGACTATGCTCCTTTTATATTATAAGGGAGAAGAGAATGCCCTAAGCTAATATTTTATGTAATGTATGAAGAGAAAAAATAGAAAGATCACGGGGAAAAAACTCATCTCCTTGCTGAAAATTGTGTCGAGTAAAATTAGGATATTTAAGTGGAGAAGAAACAATAAATAGATTTGGAAATCAGATAGCCTACCACTTCTTCCCAAATGATGTAAATATTCAAAGATATTACAGCCACCATTTTCTAAACGGAATTGGTGTTTATAGGACAGTTGAAAGCTTAACTAATATTATCTAAACAATACAAAGATCCAAGGATAAACTGAGCTGTGCACTACTGGTCAAAGAAAAATTATTCCCACCGGAAGTTATTAAACTGTATAAATTTGAGTTTGAACTGCTTGGATGTAGTATGTAGAGATTTTAGCACGAACACTTGCAGTGCCATTCAAATCCGAATGTAAGTGGTCATTCAGTGGGTTCCATAAATTTATGAATTATTACATTACAGTCAGAGAAGCAAGCAAGATTCCATATGATGTTAATATTCCAGCAACATCTTAAGGGACAAAAAAATTTCAGTCCATTTGTAACCCAGCAAATGAATCATCCTAATAAGCAACTTGTGAAATCACAAAATTTGAACTTTAGACTTGTAAAACAGGTCTTACAGTCTCCGCCAAGAAAAAGCTTTCCATGTGATCTTCCTGCCGGTGAAACTCTACATCCGATATATGGCAGTACCCACAGGTGCACCGAGCCCCATACTGCAAGCTAGCTAGCATGTCTCGTCCTGCATCTAGATATCTACATGTAGTTTTGATGTGTCAGTTTGAATGAACACTAAAGAATTAATAATAAGAAGATACCCATGCGTTTGCTCCGTTACGGTTTGTTTTGTTAGAATATATAGATAGGAACAAGGACAGACAAATCAGAATTTGGCAAAACCAACCTCATATATTGGTAATTTAGTAATTATTTGAGGGTTATTACAGTAAAAGATTGACACAGTCAATCCACAAGCTTATATATTTAAAGAAAAGGGACCAAAACAAAACAAGGCATAAGGAACGAAGGAACAAGCAAACTTTTAGCAAAAGAATATCAGAAACCAGCAGGCAGCTTAATTGTTAAAGAAAGGGAATATTTTTTGCTGGGAAAAATTATTCTGAACAATCATTATATTCCTGATTTAAAGGGGTAATATCACTAGCATAAGCAATTGTTTGAATAGAGAAGAACTAAACAGACAAGGCTTTCTACACTTAACATAGAACTTAATTTTGGGAAAACAGAGTTTTCCCAATTGTATGCCTTTGTGATAATGCTTCAATTCAAATATGTATCAAGGTTTCCCTGGTTCATAGGCAATATGGTAATGTAAAACTATTTATTCATTAAACTGAAAAGTCAACCTGGGATTTCGGGTAGCTTTGTACAGCCAATATGTGCTCTCTATCAATTCTGGTCGCAGCGGATAGCTTTTCTGGCCTTGCTGTACAAAATATTAAAAAAGTTAAAAACGACTATTGATAAGATAGTGATGTCACGGAAGAAACTGAATTTACAAGTACTAAGGAAATCATCTAATAAGAAAAAACGACTAGGTATAGCAAAAAAATTAACATGTAATAAAAAATACAGGATTCAGGAAGAATTGGAATAACTCAACCAAATAAAATAATTGCCACTATGACTTGAGAAATGCTTGAATGTCTTTCAATTTCTCTACTATTATTCATGCATATAAATTGAACTAGACACAAATATGTCTAAAAGAAGTACATACCTACTGCATAAACAGGTGTATGTGCATGCCCTTGACACATATGCATCCATTATATAACGACGACTTCGTTTTTTTATCAGCTCCAACTAACTTATAAAAGGTAAAGCTAACATATCCACCATAGCGGATCAAGCATGCAACTGTTTGAAGCCCTATTAGCTATCCTTTGATATGTTACAGTTTCCAATTCTTCACTTGTTAATTACAAATCATTTCAATCACCTTGGCCAAACCAAATTTGTTGCTTTGTTGCATGTAAATCCATATTATGCAGCTTAAACACTAATTAAGGTGCAGCAACTAAATCAATAGTGTCAAGTAAGCTAGTCATATAGGTGAGTCCAGAAATACATTTAAAAATTAACATAAATTGAAAATCATGCTAAAACTAGTAATTCATATTTGAAGAGCATGCTATAAAGCCTATAAAAAATAAAAATAAAAATATCAGACTATTTGCATGAGATTTGTGTATTCATATGTTGTCTTCTGTAGGGCATCTGTCTAAAGAGTTCTGCTCACACCATGAAATTTATAATCAACTAAAACAGAAACTTCTCTGAAACTAATCCTATAAGTTTCATGCATACGGACATAAGACTCGACAGGATTCAAAACAAACACGTAATTTTTTTGAAAAAACATTAGGACGTGGCCCTTGATTTAAATTCTTTAGAATATTAAAATTTATTAATTATGTCTATAATTTTTGATATGTGACATGGCAACTCACATGTGAAACACTTGCTCAAGGGTGTCTCTAAAGTATCCCTCAAATGTCGATAGTTTAAAAATAAATATAAAATCAGGATAGGGGCAAGTGGCATGTTGGATACATGTCCTGTTCGAGATGTGTTGGTGTCCAACAAAATACAACATATGCCGGATACGGACATTCCGCCCTAGAAGGAGTGTCCGTGCATCATAGCTAATCCTTCTTTTTTCTTTCCAAATTTTCTACAGGGTGGGGAATAAGTAGAGAATAACATGAGGAAGTCCATGTTTCCCAGGACAGAAGGTATCAAAATATGCATTTTGGAAATATATTTTTCTATTGAGAAGTGATAATACGCTCAATTTAGCAGGCTGGTATTAGAAAGTCTCCCATTAAAAGTACATTTAAACCCTTCATGCTCAAAAATTTTCCACACATTTAACATACACAGTTTAGATATGGAAGGGAGCAGGGGCAGAGATAGGGAGGCAACACTGGGTTGTAGCCTAGTACTGGCCAAGCCCATATTCATAATAGTTGAATACATTTTCCAATAAAAATAAAATTACACAATTAGTCCACCATCAGCCCAATTTCACTTAGCCAGCCCAAACCAATCACAAAATAATTTTTTCGCTTCAATTTTTTTAGCCCAACTCAAATCTGATACACTAGATCGATTCACCCATGACCCGTACATTATTCATTCCTCTTTCCGTCTCTAGACTTGCAGTGGCAACTAGGAGAAATTGAAATAAAATTCCCAAATTCATTGAAACGTAAAATCTTGTCCCTGACCATACCAAAGTTGGCAACCACTTTTTCTCAACGACAAACTGGAGTTGGCGAATGGCCGTTGGGTTTAAGCATTTAACCAATAGGCAACAGGTGAGATTTCTTATTTTTTAAGGAAAAAAAAACCTTTAGTAATTCTTTCAAATAAATTATTACTGTGGACGGGAAATGTTTCTTCTTCTAACCATATATTGTTGAAAAATACATGTGCAAAAGAAACTAAATTATCAACTATCTAGTGTTTGATGAAAAGCCCCGCTGAAGATTAAAAGTGAATTTTATAATTTTTAGCGTTAAACATACGCAAAGTGCTAACAAATTCTTGTTGCTTATGAAATGATTGTAGATGGCTGAAAGACAGTGCACGTGGCTGGCAAAGATGACACAATGAATGAGCCAATGGTGGAAGTGTGAACCAGAAACACTAGTCACAATAAGAGGTGCACAGTTGGGGCATCACATATCCAAAAGGTGATTTGAGGGCTAGGACACATCTGAAATTTAATGTTAAGATTTTGTCCTTTAACAGTAAGAAAAGGTAAGTAAACTAATCCGAAAATAAAGTCACGCTACAAATGAATAAAATGTTTGGTTTGTTATAAACTAGAGAGAAAAAAGAAGTTAATAGACATTGTGTATAATGTATAAAGAACTATAGGGAAGAATTAGCGCTACAAGGGATACAATAATTATTAACTATGATTGTAGGGATACAATGGTCATTTACTAATTAATGTATATTTTACAACAAATTTATAATTTTCCCATTAACAAAAGGTAACTAACCAATCTCGATATTAATAAAAATATGTTATGGTATCATTCTGTTTTGCAATTTTAAAGTAACATCCCGTCTAAGAATCCTAGACTTGGAAGTGCTAAAATTTTATTGACAAATTAGACTACATTTTTAAACATTGGACAATTTGATTGCTTAAGATTTTTTCATGTTCTGATTTATAACATGTTGTAGCTCCAAAAAGCGTGCTTGCTCCAATTTAACACTCAATTTGACACCGCCACGAACTATGCATTAGAGATACTTCGCTTGTATTCCAGCACCTTGAATTGCGTTTATATTGTAGTATGAGTTGATTTAGGATTCATTGTTGAATTGTTAAATAAGCAGTTGGATTGTTGCTGATGGATTATTTTCGAATTATTCGAATATTGAAGTTAATGGTGTTTTGGATTTTTTTTTATTGTAGATTCTATTGAAAAAAAAAAAACATTATATGCTGAAAAGCTGGTTGGGCAAAAATTTAATAGGAAATGTTATATTATGACTTTTTTTTTTATTTTGTTATATATGAATTTTTATTCATACATTAACTGTTAAAAACTTTTGCATCCTGCAACGTAAATTCTTGGCTCCGCCCCTAGAAGGGAGCAATTGAATTATATAGGTTTAATAATACATTTAATGACCAGTTAATTCAGCCTATGCGACAAATCGACTGATATCATATGTATGAATAACAGAAACACGTGTTCTTGTCTGCATAAACTCAATATATTGAAATCTCGGATAAGAATGTAGTAACCTACCTGAACACTGAGAGTAGCTAGATTGAAACCCTCCGGAGTGAAACCATACCGTTTCCACACACTAAAGAAGGCAGTATGTGTTCTAATTGCAGGATCAATATCCCCAGCTAGAACCTTCCATAATTTTCATGAGCAGTTATATTTAAGTTAGTTATATATAATTCTACAACTTTAACATTATACAAGCCTAAAACGACAGAGAATATTAATTAGAATCACCTGAAGGCCAGGCCAGAATGCCTGAAGGCTATTAAATAATGGCCAAACAAGGGCAGCAGAGTTCATGTTTACCTCAACATACCTAAAGGTGATTAAAAGCATCGTCAGACTATAAGATATGTGAATTAAGAGGTGAAAAATGAAGGAAGAGTAATAGTGGAATGAGCCTGAAGTTCACATGGTTGTAACTACCAGAAAATGTATTCACTCACCAAGGATCATTATAAAGATAGTGCATTGCAGCCCTGTAAGCTTCTTGAAACATAAACAGATACTCTTCATCGCCAAATAATAAATAAGCCTGTGCAAACAAGTTCGTGGAAACAAGCATTAGACAATCATCGTTAAAAATGATTATCTTCATCATATAGCTAAAACTTGAAACAACATCCAGGTTAAGGAATTGACCAGGAAGATTAATTTGAACAGCCACTAATTACATGAACCATAAAAAAGGACTGCACAATCAAAATATGTGTTGGCACAACTTCACGAGTGTTCATTCTCCATTTTGCCAATATTACAATAATTATTCATTCAATAATTTCATCTATTCACCTAATGAAATATCCACTAAAAAAGGTTTGGAAAGAGATACCAGCTGGATAAAGGGAAAAGGAAAAGAAAATGCTGGAATGTTATCAACAACTTTCTACGTCTTTGATTAGAAGTAAAATCTAGCAAAACACTAAAGCTTTCATATTTTCCTGCTCCTGCCTTCAATAATAACCCATTTGGCAAAGTACTTCATCAACCAAGTATTTCTACTAAAATTATTTAGCAACTGTTGCGGCAGTAGTAGGTTGCTTTGATTGTGCAGTTAGCTCCTCAGAAATTCAAACAATGAACATCTGAGCCATGAAAGCAATGGAAGATGTTTGGTATGTAGCATTCTTTTTTTACCTTCAATTTTCAACCAAGCAAATATAAGAATTTTTTTTTTTTTCGTTTCGTTCTTCCCGATAGTGAACTCCTTGTATACAAAAAGCTTAATGGTTTTCTAAGTTTCAGGTACAAGTGACAGCCAACTGAATTGAATTTTTACATGTTGCAGCAAACATTAAATCAATTGTTCAAGAAATGCACAGAAAATTTTTCAAATCAATGAGCCAGCTTACAGAAATTAAACCTCCCATAATTCCATCTGAAAACCTCACCTTTAGTAGATACTCATAGAAAGAATCTATACTCGTTCCTATTCCCGCATCCTACAAATAAACGGAAAAATGAAAGTTAATGCAACAGCATAGAGCATAACCTGAACCTAACCATGGTCCGTTAGGTCCCTCTTTAGTTAACTACAATCACTTGGAAGTTTCTATGCCATAATCAATTGTCTCTTTCCAACAAAGAATAAAAGGCCCTTCGTTTCTTTCCCATACAACCAGAAGCTGCCAATCAAATCAAACATATATACTTAACTAGTTCAAAATAAACATAGTTATCTACTGGCAGCTTTTCAATATGCTTTAAAAGTAGTAATTCAATATAAATGTCAAAAAATTAAGTATATTTGATGTAAAAGATAAAAAACCATTTGACAAACAAATGATGAGTAATTCTACTAAATGGAACAACGAGAAAAAATACTAATTATGCTGCTATCATTATTTATAATAGCTAAGAATAATCAGATACATGCCACAAAATACAAAATACAAGTCTCCTTTAAAATGGTTACCAGGTTGAGAATGAGAAGTAACCTTTTGAGTCCATTCGCCAGAAAAAACATCTATATGAGCACCAAGTAGGTTGATCTTTGAACGGCGGGCCCATAGTCCTTGAACTGCATTCATTGTGACTCGCTCAAAAACTGCATTTTGATGAAGGAAAATTTGAAAAAACCAACAATCAGTACAACAAATTCTGAACTTGCCATCTCCCCCAAGATACTTACAGAAACACAACCAGATTTGTTATAGATGGTGCAATGGACTCACTTTTCCTGATGTAGATTTGATTTTTCTAATGATATAACCAGGGGCGGACACAGGGGGGATCCTGGGGGGCACACCCCCCCCCCCCCCCCCCCCC